>QYTT01095074.1:34060-50418 GCA_006980735.1 Dasypogon diadema
GATTATATATGCATATTTATTGGGATTGATTTTTTGTTTAATTTTTTTTTCCTAAAACTAATGAATAAAATGTTATATCAGTTCAATTTAATGTTCGTCTTTTATGTGCAAAAACAAGAATAATGTATACAGCCGGAACCGAGCATGGAATATTATGAAAAGAAAACTTATTGGAAAGATAATTTTAAAGCAATAAAATATTCGGACAACATTTTTCATGCTTTTTCAAGCTTGAGCCGGATCTTTAAGAGTTCTTAAAAATACCTCTTGATTAAGCGATCTGCGTCTTAAAGAAATAGATGTATAGATGTATGATCCTATTTGTGACTTTATGCCTAATAAGAGAAATTGTAAAAGTCTATTCCCATTTCTCTAAATTCAACTCCTTCGTATTATCCGCCTAAACTGCCGAAGAATTTAGTTCTTTTCCAGTGACACCATAACGAATGATTACGGATTCGATGTTGTAAGCACTCACCATAGCTTATAAGAATTACAATGTAGATGACAACGTTGATTACTTTTATCTTTGATTATGGAAGCGATAATACCTACCTTCACTTACATTATAATGAACGATTTCATCGTTGAAAGAAGTACCGCAATTCAGTTGACATATCGTTCATTCGGAAAGTACTTGAGGAGATGGGAGGATTGGACGGCCAACGAACACGTTGACAGCCGAGGGGGGTGGGCAACGGGATGTTAGGCGGAAGAGACACACTGAAAGAAGGTGGAACGGGCGACGAGATGGACGGACAGGACAGGACGGGACGGGTGAATGGATGAACGGACTGAGGACGAAAACTTTACTGTTGGCTTTCATAATCTGTGGAATGCAAAAGGATAGACAGGATGGTCGGATATTCGGGGTTCATTGCAAAATCTTCACAGCGGGTTGACTAATATTAATTAAAAAAATATAATCCGTGTTTGAAAAATATTTCATTCGAAAAAAACAACTTAACTTTGAACATTCATACAGGGTAAATCAAAAGTGAGGTTGCAAAGCACAACTTTATAGGATTTTTAGGATTTTTAGTAATTGGTTAGAGTTGTTGTATTTATTGAGAATCTTATTAATTGACAACATATTTCAATTTACAAAAAAATCATCTTACGTACATTAGAGAATATTTTTTTTACTTCTTTTTACATTTTGATTTTTTTATCGTAGACAATTTTTCTAGTTTTTGAGTTCTGAATGCAGCCCGCATATGTCTCCCTTGTATATCCGTCACTTTAAGGACTTTATGTTTAAAAAAATGTCAAATAATTTCTTCGAAAAATATGAAAACTCATTATATAACGCATTCATGATAATTTTTATAGTTTTTAAGGCAATCTTTTCCTTCCCTTTGACTCCATCCAAATTAAAGTTAAGAATAATATACTTTCCAAAAATGCTATTAAAGTTTTTTATAATTCTTTCCCTTGACAAAATTTCTTCTTTTATAGAATTAGTTCGAAGATAAAAAAAATCAATGCATACATATGTTATTATGATATAAAAAACGTACCATTTCTGGATTTTTTTCTATTTCGTCGTCTATTTTCTGAAGTTCGGTTGTATTCGGTATCGAAGTCTTATTTTTTGTTGATGAGCATTTTATTGATAATGCAAACTTTTTCAGCTGGGAAGATGAATTTCGCATAAGTATAGTGTTATCTTTTTGTGAAATTAGCAAGTTCAAATTTCCAAATACAAATGCATTCCAGCAATTAAAAAAAAACTCCCAGTTTTCAAGTAGTTGCAAAAGTAATTACTTTTCCATATTCCTTCGAGTTCCTTGAAATCCATAATAATTTATTGCAGCGCTGAGTGAATGCATCGTGTCTGCATCAAGCAAATGGATGGAGCCAGAATGTCTAGCTCAGCAGTGACTGTATTTTCTTTCCCTTAAGAGCAACTTGTAAAAGAAAATTACTCGTCTGAGCTCAGTCATGAAAAGCAATCAACACAAGTAGGAAAAAAATACGAAATCCAGCAACAGGTACTGTGAGAAATCGATTCCCAGTCACTTCATCCCACTCATAAGAAAAAGTAACGAACTTCTGAGAATGGAAGGATCGCAAGACTGTTCCTTTGCGAGTTTGACACGGAATCCCAGATGTGGTATACTCCAAAGAAGAGCCGAAGAATACCTCTTGCCTATTTCACCATCATTTTTCATTCGCGTATGCCCACCCGTTTGTGTTAAAATGTTGAACTAAACCACTGCAGTTCTATAATAGCAGCCAAGAATTACAACCTGAGCATCAAAGATCATGAACATCTGTAACTACCTGAATGGATCAAGGTTGAAGGAATCCACTTGACTGGGAAAAATACATCACACATTCAGGTAATTCGATTGTTGGACGTTGTTGTTTTTTTTTTTTTTTTGCTGTTCCTTCTGAATTTTGTCCTCGTCCGATTGAAGTTGATTTCCTTCTTGTTCTTTTCTGGGAGCAACTTGCTGGACGCCTTGAGTACCTCTTTTTATGCGGAGCTCTCCATTGTTAGTGTTGTTCGACTATTACAGAATTAAGTGGATTTTGGTCACAGGCTATTCTTGTCGATGATCTTTTGTTGGAGACAAGAATGCTTATCTGGTTTTGTACATATAGCCGCAGGAGTCCTCTTGAGTCAAGGTATTCCCAGCCGTTGTACACAGGTGTTCATCTTTACGGATGAGGTGTTGATGAATGGCATTATTTAAGTTGCCTCTTATTGGTGCATGTTTTTATTTTAATAGCCACTTAAATACTTCTTATATTCCTATACGTAGACATGAAAAGGCACTATGTGGAAATAGAATTAGAAATGCATTACAGCATTTTACGAACGCAACTCTTTAACCAAAAAAGGCAAAAGCTACTTTCGTTTAAATAATAGCAGTCCTGTCCGTGAACGTCTGACTGGAATACTGAATAACTATTTATTAGCAGACTAATTTTGGAATTTGTTTGCATTCACTCCCATCAATTACTCCACATTTTAAGTAACTCAAGTATCTCCTTCGAGTTTGATTGACATGCAGTTCCGCTTTGAATGCAACTCAGGTTCGCCAATGCTTAATATTATACTTTGCACTTATTCAGAACACTTCGAGGTGTTTTAAATAATTCTGTTAAGTAGTCTAGAGATCAAAGTAAGAATACCTATGCCAATCGCATGGCTCAGTTCAGCTATGTGCTAAAGAGGAATTTAAGTGTTTTGGAAGGTATTTTTAGAATTACTATTATAAACAAATTTTCCACTTCAACATCGATTGATTAGAATGCTTGATTGAGTAGTGAAACCAAAATATTGCATATATTTATTTCAAGTTCATTGTACAGCGAACAGCTGCATTTGTAATTCATAGCATATGTAGGCAGCACTGAAAAATTCCTTTTTGAGTAAAAGTTGTCTTTTTACAGCCTTATGAGGTTAAAAGTAATTTCAGTTAACAAAAACCCCTATCCTTCCTGGGATGTGCCCCTAGAAATTAAACTATAAGAAACATTAATTCATTAGTTCTTAGTTCTTTCATATCCTAAGTATTACTCTGCCTTTTTCCAGGAGATTTTTGCCGTATTATAATACTATTTTTCGTTTCGAATGTGTTAAAAAAAGATTCGGTTTTAGATTAGATTATAGCTGTCATATTTTCGCACAGATTTCGGCATTCTTTCCATCCTTCGATTAGGTATTTCATCATGCCTCCCCCAAAGACGAAATATCGTTCTGGAGCTCGGAATTTCATTACTGACTCTTGCTTTGCTAAGGCGTTAGCGTTTTCGTTCCCTTCGATCCCTATGTGTCCTCTAAACCAACAAAGTGTTACCTCATTTTCTGAGACACATACATTGATTTCTTGTACACATTTCAGGGTTAGAGATGAATTCAACTTCGTCCGATCTATGCATCTGACCACTGCATGACTGCCCAATGCAGTAAAGATTTTAATTCCTCACATCTGGCCTTCTATTAGGTAGTCCAACACACTAACTAAAGCCAAGATTTATACCTAGTAAATCAAGGTATATCTCCGTAGGCTAATATAGCAGGAGCAGAATAAATTTAAGTCTTACGGAGAAATTCCTGTGCGTGCTCTGCCGTCAATCGTAGATCCGTTCGTGAATATAAAAATATCCCCCGCCCTTTCTCTGGGAGTGACCTGTAGCTGATAAAGGTCTTGTGCAGCCTTTCGATTATCCTGACCATCTTGAATCTTGATCCTGTTCTTGAGCATCATGAGTTTCCTGATCCCCCTTACGAGATCCGGGATTCTCCCAACCCCATACTCAGTCCCTAACGAGTACCATGTACGGTCGCTCTACATGCCGCGTCCACTGCCATCTTCTTCACAAAGAGATCCAACAGTGGCAGCTTCAGCTTGAGTTTCTAGCTCAGCTGTAAGTTTGATAAGAAAAACGCTCATAATCCCTATGCACATCATCTCGGGCACCACACAGGAAATATTGTCCCTCCCTCGGTTCTGCATTCATATCTGCCCGCACCTTTTCCAGCTGGCGATGCTATTTACGCCGGCACTCTGTCTGCAGATCTTGGGCCAGGGATTCGCACTCACCATTCTGTGCGTGTTTTTGAGGACGTGCAAGCGATGCGCGTTCAAGCCCATTCCCTCTCCACGTCTTGGATTTTTAGCTCACGCACCTAAGCACGATCATCTCGTTCTCTAAGTCAACGTTCGTGATCCCACTATCACCGGCTTCATTCGGGGGTGCGTCCAGGGCATAATGTAGCACCTTCTTGAAGGTTTTCAATTGCCTAGGCCCTTTAACCTCTTAGCAGGTGCTGACACCTGTCGTCGACACAGTGGCGGCCCTCGAGGTCAACTGATCAGACCCTTGGTCCTGACCTTTTTCTTTTTTCTGCTTCAGCCGCCTAAGCAGCCTCTGTTCTTCTTCCCGATTTTACGTCACAAAAGCCTTAGCTGTGACTGAGCTTTCGTAAAACCATACCTTGTTTTCTTTGTACCATGTCACTACGTAGGCGATCAATGCAATCATTAAGAAGTCTTTCTGGCCTGGAAAGGTAAATTTCAGCATCAGGGGATTCATTTATAAATAACCCAGAACACCAAAATCGGTGGGAAAATATGACGGGATGAGTCGCCCTTCTATGTTCTTTTTGGAGTTTTAAAAATTTTCGAGATTGTTTACAACTGAAAAGGTAAAAGAGGGTTAAATAACAGTTTGAAATTTTCTGAGCTTTCATGTTATAGTTTTCGGCGCTAAAATATGAATAGGTTCTTATTCTTGTTCTTTTCCGTCCGTTTAGACGCTTACTTCACAAAAGATATCAGTCAACAAGAGCCTCCCCTTGGGTTGACATGTTCCCTGTAGGATTTCATAGGCAAAGTTGCAGAGTTCATTTAAGGTATTAAAACTCGTCCACTTTCAAGAAATTGTTAAAATAAAAAAAAACATATTTTAAAATATCTTGTAGATTTCCTTAAAACCCGAAGCATAGATCCCCGAAAACTAACTAATATTCATAATCTACTAGGACTAGTAGCAAAATGCTTAACAGTTCTCAGCTTCTTGTCTTGTCCTCTTTATACTACGGTCTATTGATGTTCTTATACCGCTGCTCATACATAGAATTACACTTCAAACGTAACCATGCCAAAGATATCTACAACAAAAACAAAACGAGGACCAACCAAATCAAAATCAGGAAGCAACCAAATCAAAATCAGCACCAACTTTTTCAAAAAATTGATAACTTCTTCAAAACAAAATACAACCAAATAATTTTAATTTTTTTTATAGAATGATTATATTTGTTAAGTCGATAGCAACCATTATAAAGGGAATAAAGGTAATAGAGCAATTTCTGAAATAACTCCTCTGGAAATGTCCTGTTGTTCTTTATTTTTTTTACGTTCCCAACATTTGTAGCACTTGTAAAAGGAAAAAATTGTTGGTAATCTTGAAAAAAATCACCTGAAAAAACTCTCCGTGTTCTACGTTTCTTTATGCCTCACAGAACTTTATTTAGCCAAAGCAGTCTCATTTCGAGAAAATTGTTTTCACAGAACTCTGTTCAGCAGCTTCCTTCTCTTGTTCATTATATGAGTAAGAAACCTTCGGATAATTTAGTTTTTCTTACATCCTTTTAACCCCAATTTCCAAGTTCTGCACTTAAGAGACAATAAAAAGTCTTTGCCTTTCTTGAATTTAATTCACTTTCACATTCTATTTCGAGCTTTTTGTTCTTAAAACTTCTTGAGAAGGTCACAGCTGCCACGTACCTATTAAATGCACTCAAGAGGTAGTTGAATCTTCCTAGAACAAATTGAAAAGCTTAATTTTTAAGTAATCAAGAAAGAGGATGACGACAGCCCTAGAAGTGCTTGAGTCAACTCCAGTGTCTTTTCCACTTTTAGTGACTTTTATATTATAGATGTACATTGGCGTGTGGAAAATGGTGACAGCTCTTGCAATTTTCTTTCTACCTTAAGAAAAACCCCTTTTAAAATAATACGAGTGGGTGATGAAATTCAAAAAGGAATATCTTTTCACGGCGTTCTAATTTAAGGGTTCTTATGTAAATACATTTTCGTCTAGATATTAGTAAAATTTGAGTGAATGTGAAGAACTGGGGCAAGAGAAAAATAGCTTCAGAAATATTAGGAAACTGTTTTCGCAAGTAGGAATTTTTGCTGGATTGACACTGAATTGCGTTTCAATGTGTTTTGGACGGAATAACATTTCAGTGGGCGTAGATATAAGAACCTTTAACTATATGAAGAAATGTTCTAAGCTCTTAATATAGTTGATTTCATAAATTCTGGCAGATTTAGATGCTCTGGTCACCTGTCCCGTATAAGAACCACATGATGCCTAAAGTTATCGTAAAGGGAAATTGTAAATTAACATGTGTATCACGAAACAAGGAAAAATCCTAAATCTAAATAAGGTGAGCATGCTATTTGTTCGGTATAAAAGACCAAATTTTGTTTTCCTGTATTTTTTGAATGCTTGATGTCCTTAGAATGACGTCCCAAAACCATTTTATTAAATTCCAAATATTACAGAAATTATAACGCTTTATATCAAATGGCGTATAAGATTGCGTTAGCTCGATTTTGGGCTATTTTTTCAGTTACCCGGCAAATCTGCGGAGATCACATTGTACGATTGTTTTGTAAGCGGTGATAGTGATTTTTCACAATGAGTAAATCGAATTGTTCCAGAAGCTACCGTCTTACTCATTGGAAATTGAGGGGGAAAGCATGAAGTATTATTAAGTATATATCAGCGTAGTCCAGTGTAATAACTCTATGTGCGAACCATGTGTACGTTTGCTATCCTCGGGATGCGCTTTTGTGAAGCCGAGTCAATGTCCAGTTGGATTTATTAATTGCTTATGATTATGCGAGTTGACCAATCTATTCCAGATTATTCTTGATGAACCAGGGGTCACCTTGAGGGGGATGCTTTTTCCCAAAAATTTTTTGAGGCAGTTGTACCAGAGCATCCGGATTGTCCATCACGGAACAACAATTGAGTAATTTTCGAGGTGGACAATTTGGTATTGAGGATTTCCAACGACCGGAGCATCGTGGGACAGTAACAAGGGTCCGGACCACAGCATATCAAAAAAAGAGGAGAAAACCAGGATACTGAGAAGTCGCGAGGATCGGAGCATCGTAGGACAATGCAGGGGCGCCCCAAACAGATTAGGTTTAAAACGTCTTTATGCAATCTCTTATCACAAAGTTAGTTAATTTTAATGTATTAGGTGTGACCACAAAATCAGGTGTTTTAAATGTTTTTTTTTATAAAATACTTCAATAAATTCTTATAGCTAAAGGTAAAAAGCTTTCCATGCGCTAGGCATTTGAGACAGTTTCATGCTTGTGGTAGTGAAAAATTTCAAACTTTGTGTAAATACTGAATTTGGTTAAAATCGGTTGATATTTAGGATGTGAAATTGAATGTAATAAAATTTGAGAACTTTGGAACTGCCATCTGGAGGATTGGGATTAAACTTTGAGAAACTCTCTATGATTGAGAATAAAAGTCACATCCCTTACTTTTCCACTATATGTACTTTATTTCATTAAAATCGGACTATCCATTTCGGAGTAATTAAAAAATTAGTGAAAAAAGTCACCTCCGGAATGAGAAAAATAACAAATGTGAAATTCTCATCACGTCCTTTTCAGTTGTTTGGTATCAGAAGATTGGTCTCGATAAGTACTTTTCAAAAATGTATATTTATAGTGGTCTATCTTTATACAGTCGTTAAAATGAATCCGTACTCATAACTTGCGGGAATTTAATAATCAAGTCTGGCGTGATGAGTGGTTTTCGCTACTATACATATTATAAAATTGGAGGGAAAATGTCGAAATGGGGGATGGGAAGATGGGAGAAGAGGAAGATGGGAAGATTGGAAGATGATAGAATGGGAAGATGGGGGGGTGCGAGGATGGAAAGATTAGGGAGCGGAAAAATGGGTGGTAGGGTGGATGGGAAGATTTGAAGATGGAATAGGAAGGTGGGTGGTGGGAAGACGGGAAGATGATAAAGTGGGATGTTGGTGTATTCAATTATCACGCTTAAGAAGAATCTACTATACAAGTAAAATCACGGAACTCGAATTACCCCGGGTATTTATGCGTGATACCCCGGTATAGGGACTATTCGAGTCAGCGGAGGTAAGTTTTAGTAACTGAAACTTGCGAACTATATCTAAATGCTGTATAAAAAAGTTTTAACCCGGGGAACTGACCATTTCAACGAGCTATTTCGATTAAAATTCGGAGTAAAAAATGTTCCCTATAGAGCCGACAAAAGAAAAAGTCCAACTCAAATAGCTCCGGTCTCCCCGAACTCATCCACAAAATCTTTCAAATGGTCTTTATACCTCCACACAAATATTGATTTTACTATATACCAAAACGAATGTCTTATTTTTAGTAAATTACAAATAGCTGCATAAATTTTCACACTTAGATTAACTACTGGACATATTACGTACATTGCAAATATGATATTTAAGTTCATCGCCAAATCAAAACCAAGAAAATTTCCAGTAATTTTAACAAAATACACTTCATTACAGCAATTATTTTATACTCAATGAAAGTTATAAATTTATATTATAAAAAAGGTTTAAATAGACTTACCGTTGGTTCAGTACGATCTTTTTCTGGCGTTGTTGTTAGCCCAAAATTGAAAAACAACAGCAATAGTACACAGCTCCTTACAATCATTTTAAACATCTGACTTATCCTACTTATGATATCTAAATACGGCGAAATACTTTAGCTACAACTAGACGATATAGTTAAATACAATCACTATTTAATCACATTCAGATGCCATCATATGGCCAAGATCGGAATTACTCGATAATACTGAAGAGTCTGAAAGAGAAATATTTTTGAATATTAAAAAAACTGTGTGTTTGTTTGTTATAAACAAAATAAAGTAAAATTAGCACTTTTTATTTATATAAGTTATTACGAAAGAAGATTAATAAAACATCTATTATCGCAAAGTTAATAACAAAAAAAAGTGTTGCCAATTCTTATGAGCTTTTGTTCAGGACGCTCATTTTCGCAGCTGAAGCGGGAAAGGAGATATTGGACTATAGGGGAAACTTGATTTTGAGGAATAATGTCCAAATTACATTGTGGGGTGCGGTTTAATAAAAGACATTTTAATATCTCGCCCTATATTGATGAAACTCCCGCGTTAGCAGTGCTGCATTGATTTCCCGACAGGTCAATACATCCTTCGTAGGGCAACAACCCATAAGCGCACTTTTGTCACGCTTATGTGTACGGTTTTCTCATTTCTTCTAATCAACAATGGTAGAATCAGAATTTTCTCTTCAAATTCCATGACTACAATTAATGGAATGTTTTGCTGTATATAGAATCTTCAGGAATTTTCTCCTCAACCATCGAAGAGCCAGGAATTTGTTGACTTGCCGATATTTTTCAACGGAAAATATTTTCAGAACTGCTTTATACCACTATAAACCAAAACTCTATATTGGACTATTAATTTCAATGTTAAAAGTGAACTTATTTGCTTTTAAAGCTTTCTAGAGCATTAACACTTCATAAAATTAATTTTCTTTGCTACTTCTTTATCTCAAACAAATGTCAAACTCAAATGTCGCATGCGACAACGACAAAATTCGGTTTTTGACCAAACTTTTATCGCCGACTTTGTCGTTTCGTCGCATATATTCAAAATCTAATTTGTCTACGTAAATGTCGTGTCGTATTCATTGTATTTCAGTCTTAACTGACTCAATGAGGAGCTAGATGAGTTGTTTGAGAGTGTAAATCAGTGTTGCCGCAAGGATCCAATAGGATCAAATGGGATACATTTTTTTTTTTGTAGTCTAGGGTGGCTCCGAATTTTCCGCATCGGGGACTCTAGACAGCCACACTCGAGTTAATGGCTAAATGTTTCCACTAAACGCCAGGGGTTATATAAAAAATGTCCATATTTTCGCATATATGCTGATTATATCCAATATAAATTTGTGAATAAACACAGTTCACTTGAAAAGTTCAAAATATTCTGTAGCTTCGGGTTATAGGTTATGTACGACCAGCAAGTTCACTTTCATCACATTTATTGTTCTCGCGGGGTATCACCAACCTCCGGGCAGATCATTAACAAAATTTGTATTTCACTTAATTGTTCAAACGATATGTTTGCGGCTTATTTTACGTTTTCCCCTTTTTCCACTTCAATAATGTACCAAGTTCTGTTATTTTCCGCCACGTGCTGATTTCGTCAAAAGTTTTCTAACAATCACCACTTTCACTTAATTTCGTATCTCTCGGGAACAATACACATAAAGGCAGATATTAAAAGCAAAACCTCTTATTATTTTTTGTCTCGTATTTCAATTTGAAATTATACTCCGCCACGTGCTAGGCCTCGTAAGAATTTTCATCACTTGAAACAGTTATCCGCTGTTCCGTTGGTCCAGATTATTTTAGCAAACGCCATTGTTCTTGTCATTTAAGGTTCTTTGCGAACCGTTATTCCGGCTTATTTATAGGAAACCGTTGTCTTTTGGCTTCATAGTTTCATGCATTTGGCATGATTTTTCGCTTACATTAATTCTTCTACCTGTTTAGTTCTTTTATCTCCGATTATGAGATTTGTCCTTACCGCTGAATTCTTAGAGGTCTTTAGCAGATTTTATCTGAATTTCCCTATTCTGTCGAACGGTTACAGTGACCTGGTATTCAACAATCCCCCATTTAATGAAGAGATAGATATCTTCAACTTAGAATCGATAACGGATACAGCTGGACCTGCAATCTGTCCCCAAACACGTAGACCATGACACGAGTATCAAACTTCCCCAAACAAAAACACCATGTAATCTAAAAAAACCCGAATAAACAAAAACGCGCAACCAAGAAATCCAATTTCACTATATTCAAAAAACAACGACGACGGGACGACGGGGCTAGCAAATACGACGGACTGGGGACGGCGGAGCAGGGAGGCCGGACCGGGCGGACACAAACTGTCGCTTCGGAGGTTGGGATCACTCTGTACTTCAAATCTTATGGAGGATGCAAAGATACTTTTTTCCTTAAAGCTTCCTATTTGATACATTTTTACTCTTAATTTTTGTCATTGTTTTGTCACTGCCTTTTCACCCATGTAAACTAACTAAAATAGGAAATTTTTTACATGAAACTACTCTGAAAATTTTTACATGAACTACTCTGAGCTGAATTAAGAGCTAAAGGATTTTGGTGCAGATTAAAGGCTGTGAGTGTGTCTGTCAAATAACATATTTCATTAAAGAAGGCTTCGTTTTTGTACATCACTGATTTTTACTTAACGTTTAACATCGATCCGTCTTATTGTAACACCCTTTACTTTTGTCTTTTGCCGGCGTTTTTAGGCGGGATATTTGAACAATTAATTTTGGGTTTTTAAAGACGAAGAAATTTATAGTTTTAAACGCATATATTTATAAAAATGGACTAATGGAATTTTTTTGTTGCATATACAATTTTGTTAAGCAACAATTGCACTAGGGCGAATCGAGAAACGCTTGGAAAGTTTATGACGCATTTCTAAGGTTGCGCAGAAATTTGTGCCATTTTGCAAGCAAGCATGCGCTCTCTATTTCTACTATCTCTATGCATGCATGCTATACTGTTGGGCAAAGGTGTCGGGGGGCTGGAAGGTAAGCATTCGGTGACTGGGTACATTTTTGATAAATCGTCTGTGTTTTCTGCTAGCCGCAAAACAGAAGTCGGTCCCAAGCAATGTATTAGCCTGGACATCTGTGCTTATTTGTGCTTTTATTTTAACGACCCTAAATTTTTGACACGAAAGAAGCCGGCGTGTAGGGCTGGAGTCGAACCACTCGATTTCCGGTCGTGGTAAAACTTTCCGCTCCAATTAAAGAAGAAACCATTTAAAAGTTATCTAATACTCTAATGAATTATTTTTAGGTATGTTAAAACATGCAAAAAGTTTTAGAGTTTTGAACGGCAGTAATAAAAGTGACACAAAATATTACTCCTCAAAGACCGTTCAGGCAAAGTAATAAATAAATAAATAAGGCAATTCCCTGATTGGCTCCTCTTATTATACGTGTACGTATTAATTACCAACAGATATATTTTACTGCGCGCTAATGCGTTAAATTTCTCAATAAATTCACATAATCCAACCAACCAAACCGACCAGAGACAGAAAGTGCGTTCGGTCAGAGTATCAAATTTCCATAAAAGTCTTCGTATGTTGCTCAGCTTCAGCTTATTTGGCACGGAGACCGTCAATTTAGCGAACGACAACAAAAACGATATCAATTACAAGAACACGAGCAAATTAATTCGAAAATTTTAATTTTAATGTCGTCTGGCAGTCTGTCTGCGGTTTTTCTTCTATTTTGCGCTGCCTTCCACCGTATGCAGGGTGATGATGATGATACATCTAATTAAGAGCTGATTTTAAAACAGTGCGGCTTTTTGTTATGCGCTCCGAACTAATGATTGGCGCTTCTGCACCCGCGATAAGATGTTCTTGTGAAAAGCTAAAAGAGTGCCCTCACTTTATACAAATTGAAAATTGGAACTTGGAAGTAGCGCAAAGTCTAGAGTTAATTTGACGTGCTCTCTTGTTTATTATGCTTATGATTGTTTATATTGCGTTTCGTCCATGTTTACAGTTCAGTTTAGGCGGCAATGTGGAAACGCAATAAATGTTCCCTGCTTCAGAAGTAGGTTCAAAGATTAACTTTTGGGAAAATTAAGAAAAAATGTGCCAACTTTGCAGAAAGAACCGTCGAAGTTTGTTTATTTTTTTTTTTTTTGCTGTTCTTAGGAAAAGGTTTTCACTTTAGCGTTTTTTACACTACTAAGTCGCTCCTCCATATTTCAGTCTGGAACCCTTTTAGTAATCTTTGTCATGAAAACTAGCTAGTGGTCCTTGGTTCTCTAAGTATGTAATACCTCTTTTCTGAATTTTAGATTTTGGGACTCCGAACCAGATATGACCAGTTGAGAGATTTCTTGCCGCGATAACTGAATTGCTTTTACATAATAAGGGCTGAATTAGTCTGAAAACCAAAGACATTTAGAATAGTTAATTCTACTACTCAGATTGATGACAATTTTGATGGAATTATGCTTATCATGTTGCAAGAAGTCAGGAAAACTGGATTAATGATGATTTCCAAAAGTTGCTTGTATCACTCCTATGTCCCGCCTGCTTGGAAACAAGTCAAAGTTATCTTTATTCCCAAGTCAGGCAAATGCAGTCATGTAACCGCAAAGGATTTTACAGCCATGAGCCTTACATCATTTCTGTTGAATACACTCACTTAATGAAATAGTTAAAGGGGAAAAATATTCCCAATACGCAACATGCCCACATCAACGGCAGGGCGGTTGAAACTGCGTTACATGACGTAGTGGGGACCATAGGAAAAGCTCTTAAAAGCAAAGAGGGTTCCTTATGTCCCATAATTGTTCAAAAGCAATGCAACGAGATGGATTTGCAGGGACATCCCACAAAGAGGAGTACTCTCACCTAGGCTGTTATAGATAGAGGCTTCTCTGTAATAGAGGAGTGGGATGTAGATCGAGTGGGACTACCTCAGTGTTCGGGAATCCTACTGCTTACCTGATAACTGTAGCGTGTTTCAAGCCGAAATCTTTGCAATAAATGATGCTGGTATGCTACTAATAGCGACATCCGATATACGAAGTAATAGGAATATCGAGATGAAATCGCGCCTGGTTTAACGCTTTTCCGAAAATCTGTCGGCATTAGGGGGGCCATTACAGAGTCACTCTCTGCTGGGTCTCAGATAATGGAGGGGTACAAATATATAAGATATATATACAAGGTTCATATCGAACCCAGACTGTTTTTAAGGTATTGCCTAAACTAAAGGGACAACCCTATGATGCACACAACATAGCTTAATCGGAGGGAAGTTAGGGAAGAGAAGATTGGGAAAATTTTTAACCTGACAAATGTTACAAGTGAACCACAATTTTTGGCATGAAATTCTTACTGCGCAACATCCCAGCGGCTCCGCAAATATAATTTTCTCTAGTAAAATTGCTTCAACCACTGATACCCACATACCACATAAATTGTCGCATCCTGTGCAGAAAATCTGCAGACGTGCGTCTCAACCCACTTGGCCATCGGAACAGATCTTATGTTTTCTTTTCCGCATTGACTATAAGAATATGCACCGACACTTCCGTTCAAACTCTTATTCTCTTTTCCCCATCCCCACTTAACTTTCCACCAAGGCTTGCATAGCATCATCAGGCATCCCCTGATCTTTAGCTACATTGCAAAACAAACTACTTTGTGTTTAGTGGTTCAGTAAAGCCGCTCCTTCGATTTATAAAGAGGCCAGCAAAGGTTTGAACGAAATTAAATGAACCCAGCTTCAAAATTTTGCCTGAGTCGATATTTTGGAGCTATCATCTATTTGGTCTTTGTGTTATTATCTGTAACCCCATTTTGCGAGCAGAGTCATTCAAACTCACTACAATTTCTTCATTATCGAAAGGTATACTATCTAAAAGGTCCAGGTAATCCAGGCTTTCGAAGAAGTTGCTTTAGTTTTGTTGAAAATAGCATCTGACTTGAGAATTCCAGAATTCCGTTGGAAGTAATCCAAAGACAAATTAAATCAAATTAAATACGGAAAATCACAATCCTAATTCCTTACACCTGCATTTAAAATGATAGTATCAATTTTAATGGATCATCCTTGCTCTCAAGCAGTAGATTTATGAGCCTGTTCTTTATTTCCAATATTTTTCTCTAGCAAAGCAAATTACATAAAATATAGGCTAACTTATCTTCAAGGCTCACATTTCACTTCGCATTTAACCTCTGGAGATCATTTTCATTTATATGAAATAAATCGAATGTGCTAGCCTAATTAAATCTCTTGCAAATAATCTCTTCACTCATCAATTGCCATTTCTGTTTCCCCTTTTAATTTCATTACACTTTTCTTAATCACATCTGCTTTTATTCGGCTCCCATGCATGATTTGTTTTACTGCGTCACACTCAGGCCGCAGAATTATTTTTATCTTGTACATAAACATTCCATAAAAAATAGTGGTCTAGCTATAAAGTGTGCTTTGCAATAAAATTAATTTATTGCTGATATAAAAGAGACTAAGTACCATTAAAATCAACTAACTCAAGATAACTTTTAATCACCTCGTAACTGCCATATTCCTAATTAAGTCAATAATCATTGAAGTTAATGTTATGATGTGAATTTAGCGAAGAGCTTTTATGAATGACGTTCGTTTGTTTGTATGTTTTGATTTTCAGTTTATTTCAAAATATCAAATCTCACAAAAACTAACTGCGTAAACTTGGGAATTATTTTTCTTACTATTTCCTGCTGAAGTCATCTGTCTGAAAGATCCTATCAAGTGCTTTTTCGCAGTTCTCGGTCTAGTCTAGGATAATAGAGGTCACATCTGTTGTGCCTCACGGTAGTGACCTTAGTCCTCCGATTGTTGTCCTGTCATTTGACGAAATTGTGCATCTTTTGCAGCATTCCAATGTTTTAATTTATGCTGATAACATGAAGATATTCTCCTTTATCAATGATATCAGTGACTGTGCTTCTCTTCAGGAGGACCTAAGTTTTTTTATTCTTGGTGTGGACTCAACATTTGCTACAAACAGCATTCCTCGCGTGCAACCTTGTTAATGACCTTGGCGTGGAGCTTGATTTTGTTCCCCGTATTAATTACGCGGTCTCAAGAGGTTATTCCACGATTGGTTTCATTAAACGCTGATCCAAGGAGTTCTCTGAACTTCAGGTTTCGTTAACATTATATAACTCATTTG
>QYTT01095074.1:51802-69957 GCA_006980735.1 Dasypogon diadema
TTTGCATATTAACTTTTCTAGAACTAACTACGGTAAGTATGAGTCTATTAATAGCATGTGCACGGCAGTTAGTTGTGTAGTGGAGCATTTCAATCTGTATCCAAAAATGTATTAGGAAATCGTCCTTTTTAAGTCTTGTGATCCTAGATTAAGTGTTAACATTGCTATTTGCTTTTTTCTTTGTCCTCTTAGTTGGTCTAATTTTGCTAAGAGTTACGTGTTTTGCATGCTGGTGTGGGAACCTAATCTTAACAAATTTCTATTTGAAAGTTGTTTGGAAGTTGTTGTATCGTTTTAATTGTGTCTTTTTATATATATTGTATAATATATAATTTGATAGGGTAGCTAGTGCCCCGTTTTTGATTCATTTATTTTTATAATGTTTATAAAATAAAGAGCCTATAGATACATAAAAAGAAACTATTATTATATCTAGAACAACTTGATGTGAAGTAAAGCTACTCATTCCGCGGTAAATTACTCTATTCTGAGCGAATAACTATTGTAGGGAATACAGTTAATCAATTTTGTAGCCTTTTTTAGGAACCTCTCTGAAATTATTGATTATGGATTATGGATCAGAGCTATAAGAATGCTCTAGACAGGCGAAACGCATAAATTTCTATCTTGTTTGCTTATTTATGTAATGTATGGTGGGATTTTAACAAGTTGCTGTTCGTTTTCATAAATTTTTGAAAATGTGTATTAATCCTTTTCACCATGTAGTTTCAAAAAAATCAATAAATTCTATGTAATAAACTAATGCTTCGTCAATACTCAGCTGCTCAAAACTACATGAGTAATGTGGTTTTTTGTGAGTTTTTTGTTTCACGACTGAAACAGGTCTCCTCTTTTCTTCCTCTTAAGCGAAGATTTTTCGAGGCCTTCCTATAGGAGCGATATCATCGTAAAAGATGCATGTCCTCTACAATCTTCGCCAAAAAGCGTCCCGTCCATTTTCGTGTCCTTCAAGTGGTTGATTACACACAATTGTAGATCTGCTATTATTTTTCTCTAAAATGAATATTCACTTCGCACTAACGGATATCTAGTACTATTTTTTAATTTCTACTCTCCTTTTAAAGTATCTAGTCTTAATTTTTTCTTAATAAAAAATTATTTATACTTCTTAGTGCCTAATAATTCCTAAATATTATCATATGGATGCGTAACTCTTTTGCATCCGTTGGATCCATTTGGGAAAAATAAAACGTTCGTTTGATGAACTTGGATTTGAAGAGTTTTTCGTATTTATACTGAAATTGTTAGCATTACCTCACAGCAGTGCGGCAGCGAAACGGATATTTTCTAAAATAAATTTATTCAAGACAAAAGGAATACTGACAGACTTCATATTGAAACAATAGAAAGCGTAGGTACTTTCAAGTAAATTATTAATATTGCAACAAAGAGGCTATTTGGATACCTTCTGATAAACTAATATTTGTAAGTCAGCCAGTCAATTTACGTATCATTCAGGTGAATTTCGAAAAGTTTACAAATCTGATGTACATAACCAGTGTATGGGCGATTTACGATTTTTGTCGAAACAATACATCCCCAATATCTGAAAGAAATCGGATTGTCGTTTACCCTTCAGATTCCGATTTTTTCAACGTATCTATCAACTATTCCAATTATTTTAAATTCTATGCATTCTTCGCATTCAATTGTCAACAAATGAGCTTCGTTTTTGCTTTTGTCTAGTTATCTATTTATACTTTCTTTTTTAAATTCCAAAATCTGATGAAAAGTCGGCAGACACACTACTGAAAAGGAAATCTGAGACAAAATCGAAACTGACGTTCACACTTACGATTTTCACCCGATTTATATTCCGTTTCGACGTCGTTTCGATAGAAATCGTAAGTTTAAACGGACAGTAAATATTATATATTACGTTTTTAACGCGACTTTTATATTGCGTAATATAAAAAATATTTACACCAATAAAAAAGGAAAGAAGCCTATCTTTAACTTTTCTGACTACAACCACTCTCTACCCGCGATCCAGGACCCAGTTCTATTGCCAATTCCCAGTTTCCTCATTAGTTTGACCTTTTTTCTTCCACCTCCATCTTTTTGTCAGCTTTATGTCCGTTTCTCAAGAGTATCGAGTGTCTAAAACTTGCACGTACTGGTGGAAAATAATAAATCATACAGACGACATTGAAGAGTATATTAACTTAAAATATATGCGTCAAAAAATACAATATAAATTTTCTGATTCTACCATATCAAATACGTAATCACTTAAACGCAAAACTGCAGCTATTTTTCTCTATTACAGCTCAAGCGATGTGACGGGTGAAATTTTTTTCCTATTAATTTTTTATTACTGACATGTCATTTACCGGGATAAAAAGTATCATATGTCTTAATCCAGGTTATAAACTATCCGTGTGCCAAATTTCATCCAAATCCGTTCAGCCGTTTTTGCGTGATTGAGTAACAAACATTCAAATATACAGACTTTCACATTTATAATATTAGTAGGATGATAAGAGCCATAAATAATAAAAAAATAATAATAAAAATAACGATAAATAAATAATAAAAAACGGGTTAAATTTACTATAGTTTATTTACTATAACTGGTGAAATGGCAATACCCAACTCACTGGTTTCGACTTAATTTTTTTCAAAGGTGCATTATCCTTATTATTTATTCATAGTTTGACATATTACATATTTTGTAATTAACATTATAGGGCATTGCTTTTCTATGGACTTCTAAGCAGTAACAGTAAACTGAAACCATCAATTCATAGTTCATTTAAGGTAGGTAATTTGATAAGACAACGATAATACGAAACATTTACCTTAATGGATGCAGATACATTCCTTTTGCTTATTCTATTCGCCGCTTTTCAAGGTAGTGAATTTTACACCTTGTCAACATTTTTTAGCTCATATTTCACGTACCACATCATTTATATTGACAAATTAATCCTCCATTTCACTCCTTTTCAATTTGACGTCCGATGACGGTGGTTTCAAAACCGCAAAATCTCCATACACAAGGAACAAAGCAATCTAAGATCCCTTTTGCATTTCTGTACCTTATGTAAAAAATGGCGCAACACTCGAGTCACTTTCAAATGAAAACCTGATCCATCATAATATATGAGATGAGAGATAGTTTTTATCCAGTTAAAAGGAAAATTTTGCAAACGCTTGAAATACCCACAGGCATTGCAGAAATTACTCGAATCGCACGTTCATCCCAGAATAGCTGCACGGCTACAAGTATATTATACAATGAATTTCACACCTCTGGTGGAATCATATTTTCTAGTTTGCTCTTTATCCTACCGGTTTAATAAATAAAAAATCAAAAAGTTATCAACGGCCTTTTTTATTCGCCTGAAACAAGTTGAATACCTAAGTGAAAAAGTCAAAAAGATAAGCAAGTGCGCGGCAAAAAAACTGGACACTGCTGGGTAGGCATGTGGCATCGTGTGGTTTGTGTGAAGATTCTACAGGTACATGAAGCTGGGGTCCTAAGAATAACGTATACCTGTACACGGGGTACAATCAGAGGAAACTTCATAGCCCGTGGATATGCACAAATGATGATCGGGCCGACCAAATAAAAATGCACGAACACAGAAATATAATGTACTTTACCTACTTTAATCTGAGGTCTGGAAGATTTAAGAATACTTTCTCAAGTAGATCCAGGCGAACGATATTCGGCATATAAAGGGCCTGGAAAGGTGAACAAAGAGTACAAGATTAGTGCTGGGACAAGAAAGGAATCACAAAAGAGCCCAAAAACCTGCCAGACATTCTGACGCCAAACGAGCCGGCGAAGAAAACTTGTTTTCTTTCTGTTTGATTTTCGGTGGGTACTGTACCACCTCACACAGGATAAAAGAGGCATGTGTACAGTTTACGGCTTTTATTTCTTGTCTTCCACATAATTTATTTACGAAAAATTTGATGGATTTGTTTTATTTATTTTAGTGATTTTTGTTTCCCATAAATTTCTAGAGTTAATGGAACCAGTTTTGGAGTGCATTCTGCATCGCCAGTCGCGATTTTATGCTTAAGTGGAAATATGACATCATAACGATGCAATTTAGAAGCAGGGTAATATGAAATTTTTGGACTAAATTCCTTTTAAAATTAATTTAGGGAGAAAATTTATGATGAAGAGGTGCACTTTGAGGTGGAGATCTTCGCATACTGTGTGGGAACCTGCTGACCACTTAATGGAGCTAACAAAGAAAAAAAACAAACTTGGCCGGATTGAAGGTTATCTTGTCTGCGAAAAACATCTTGTATAACACTAACAAATTCAATTAAATATAGTTTATAATTAGTATCAAGAGTAATTATCGGTGAGGGTTAATATTGTCCAATAATATCCATGTACGTAGGTTAATGTACAAGTTTGCAGAATCAAGTGCAAGAAGAACTCAAATAATCACACTGAACTCGGGTAATTAATCCCGGTACCTGTCTTTCTGTTTCTACAATATCTAGTATCATTAGTATCAAGAGTAATTATCGTTGAGGGTTAATATTGTCCAATAATATCCATGTACGTAGGTTAATGTACAAGTTTGCAGAATCAAGTGCAAGAAGAACTCAAATGAATCACACTGAACTCGGGTAATTAATCCCGGTACCTGTCTTTCTGTTTCTACAATATCTAGTAATCATAACATTGGTTTTGTTTACCCAAACCATACTTCTCGATTACTTGTTTTTAATTTAATATAATTATACAGAATTATGCAGTCGTGTCATCTGAAATATCGGACTTTAATCATTCAAAGCATTGATTTGTTCGGTTGCTCTTGTGTGATTGGAAATTGTTTGATATCTGTGGAAATCTTATTATAGAAAGCTTGAAAAATTGCACTTGAAAAATGCCTACATTAACAGAAAACGTTTCCTTCTCCGTGAAATAAGGAAATTTAGATGTTTCGATCACAGCAAGTCAATTTGATCATTGTCAGTTGCTTTCCTCCAACATGTGCTTCTATCCTGTATTCAATTCATAAATTGCAAAATGATATTTTTCTGATGTGATTTATGAATTGATAATTCTCATTTATCAAATTCGTAATGTCTTTCTTGTGAAGTTATTCAAATGACAGAAAATTCGTTAACTGCTCTTTCTGAGTACTTGTAGCACTCCTTATTTCACCGAGAAGGAAACGTTTCTGCTTTCGTTCACCATGTGCTTCCATCTTGTATTCAAATCTTATTATGTTATGCATTCAATTTTTTTTTCTAAATGAACCTTTTTAAATATAGCAGCAAATTCGTACCCTCTATTTGTAAGAATTAAGAATAGGTCGTAATGCGTCCGTTAGGTGCAAAAACATTAATATCGCTTCGGGTGAAGCTACTATTGATAAAAGAACTCGGTAATTGTATAGACAAGGGGACCGTCAGTCCAGGGGAGTTGTATGAGTTCATTCTGATAATTTAAATGGCGGGCGGAGGTGAAAATCTGAATATGAAAATTAAATATTATAGCTCAAAAAGTTTTCGCAAGGTAGTAAAAGGTGAAGCGTTTAACTTCTCCACCGTCTACCCTGACTGTTTGAGACGTTTATTTGCAAAAATTCACCGAGGTCTCTTTAACTATTTTACTTTTTTTTCATTTTGAACTGCCAGTACATTTCAGTATAACCTGTATCTACCCAAATTTTAAAGTAAAGAAAATTTTATATGCTTTTTCACCTTTAATATTTTTCTTTATATTTTAATATACATTGACGGTCCCAAGCAAAACTATGCTAACAAACAGCAGATGGCATGATTTTGCGCGGATATTTTTATAAATACTATCATAAAAGAAGTTCAGAGATTCCACTTTAGGAGATTTCTATATAATGGGTTTGCCGTCTAACCCAAAAGGCGCACTTTTCAGGGAGGGGCTAAGAACCATTTACCCATCTCCGCATTAAACGCTCACACAATCCGAAAAAATGCAGTAATATTGGGCTCCCCGATAAGCACGCTAGACATGTAACCATTAGAATTAATAGGGCAAAAGAAGAAACTAGCAAATTAGTTCATAAGTAAACAAGAACGCACCAGGAACCGAAACAATAGAGAAAAGATGTGATTTTAGAACATGCTTAGAAATATTCAAATCAAAATGCTCCATAACGCAATTGACAGTTTTACACGTGGAATTAATAGGTTCATGCCTCCTATGGTCCAGTCATCGAGGAGTTCAGACACAATAGTGGCGCACCCCTTAAATCGTAACCACTAATCCTAATAGATACCTTCCCCTGGAAAATTCAATAACTGGTGGATAAAAACAATGTCGGCAATCCCACGACGCTTTTCCAAGAAACCCCATTTGATTAGCCTAAAGCGCTCACAATAAGGTAGGAGAATTTGAGGGTCATTCCAAGGAAGATCTCTGAGAGCAGATCTGACGAAATTACCCTTAACGGACTCTATACGGTTAATGTGGGCAGAATAGAAAGGGTTCCAGACCTGGGGTGCATATTCAAGTAGTGGTCTCATGAACGAGTTATATAAGGTTAGTGCAATTGGAAGGTCAGAAAACTCCCTGGACCATCGCTCAACAAAACCTAGCATGGAGTTACCTCTACAAACAGTATGATCAATATGAGAGATAAAATCCAGTTTCGAGTCCCAAATGACGCCCAACTCTTTAACAGATTACCACGCGTGGAATTATATGATCGGAGAATGTGTAGTCAAACACAAGAGGAACATGGCTTGTAAGGAACGACATGACCTCAGATTTATTTATGTTGAGCTGTAAATCATTCTGACCACACCAATTGTAAGTCCAGCTAAAGGGAAACGCAGTCACTAACATCGCTAATAAATGAAAAGATTTTCATATCATTAGCATAGATTAATACTCTGGAGTCTCTTAAGGGACATACAATGTTGTCAATACAGATGATGAAAATAAAGGGGCCCAGATGACTTCCCTGAGGTACCCCAAATGTAACTGTCGAGCGAAGCCCACGGAAAAGCACCTGATAAGTAGGAATGAATCCATTTTAAAAATGAAGCTGGAAATCCAAGTTTCCACAATTTCAGTATAATAACGGAATGAAAAAGTTTGTCAAAAGCTTTGCTGAAATTCGAATAAATGCAATCGATTTACAAATTGTTACCAAAACCAATGACTGTATTAGAGGTGAACTCCAATAAGTTGGTGGTTGCAGATCTGCCAAAGACAAAGCGATGTTGATTGGTAGAAAGAATATTCTTGCATTGTGTAGAAATCTGAGAGTAAATTATTTATTCCAACAACTTATTGCATGCACGACAATTCGGCAATCAGTCTATAATTTGAGATTTCATTCCTATGACCCTTCTTAGGTACAGGTATTACTACTTTAAGATTTACGAAGAAGAGCTAAAGCCAAAGCCAAGTTTGCCGATATGTTCCACAGAACATTCAGAAATCAACGGAGATCCGTGATGGATGATTTATTAATGTGCAAAAAATGATCAATATCAGGCTCAAACTCCGAAAGTCGGAAAGCATTCTCAAAGAAAGTGGCAAACATGTTACAAATCATACTTGTGTCACCATTAGAACACCTCTCAAAAACTATAGAAGTAGGATAATCATTAGCTCTGTGGATCATTGTAAGGCTTATTCCGAATATGAATCAAATATTCATCATAACCAGCCGAAAAACGTGCCTTTAGACTCATCAAAGCACGCCACCAATTTTTGGTGATCAGACGGTTGTCTAGTCGTAAAAAACTGTTTGCAAAGCTTATTCTTCTTATTCCTCAGGGACCTCAGTTCACTTTCGAACCAGGGAGGAGAGGTGGAAGTCGGTCTTTGTTATTCAAACGGAACACAAGACGTAAACACCCCAAAAATCTTGATATAAAACATATTAACGTCATTGAGGCACATCACAGCCCTAAAATCGATCCTTCAAAACACATTAAAAAAATAATGATACTATCTATGTGGCCTCCTTCGGAAACGGGCTCTAATTCATCAAAGTTTGGCCGCCGGTAGTCGAGTGGGCTGAGGTGCACGTCTGCAAATTTTGTCCTCTGCTGGCGTGGGATAAAATCCTGCACAGGCCGCAGCGATATATCTGGGTACCAGTGGTTGAGCCAATTTCTACTGACGAGAATTGTACTTGCGAAACCACTGGAATGTTGTACAGTAATTGTTGCTTACTTGCAACATTTATCAGGTTAACTTCCCAATCTTCCTCTTCCCCGATTTCCCTCCGCCTAAACTGTACTGTGTGCATCATAGGGTTATCCTCTGAGCAATACCCTAAATACCTCCCGCCGAGCGGGATAAAGCGGACATCTGCAGATTTTCTCCCCTGTTGGCGTGGGCTCGAATCCTGCACAGCATTTAGGTTAAGTTATTGCCTAGAAGTTACGCACAATTAAATGATACATTTTCAATTTACCAACATTATTAACTAAAATTACATCTCTTCCATTCATGGCAGATACCATAATATGTACGCTCACCACAAATTGATCCACGTGCAATGCTCAAAAGAACGATGAAATATTTGAAAGGTTTCATTATATGATAGAACAATAAAAAACTATGACGAAGTACACAAAGTAGATAAACTTAAATAAAAATAAAAGATTTAGTTTGAAAAAAGACAATCCATAACACCAAATTTATTTATACACATTTTTTTATATTGCAGATTCCGCAAAGTACTATTAAAGGACAGGAATTTTGGAACAAGTGGAGAAAATGTGTTGATGTTTTTTATTTCGAATTGTGAATTACTCTAGAAATAATAGAGTTAAAAATCCTTTATCTTAGTTAATAATCCTCTAGTACGCAACATATAACATTTGGGCGGAGCCAAAGCCTAACTTAGTTTTTTCAAAACTGAACAATCTCATCGCTAGTGACAGTGTGGAACAATTTTCAGATTGAAGAAATGCGTTCAAGCATTTTTCAGAAAATGTGGCGATTGCCCATTATCAATTTAATTAGTTTTGTATTCAAACAATTGTATCACTTGCCCCCTGTTTCCACTTCCCAGATAATCGCTCTCATTTCAAATTTAATGAAAAAGTTGCCAGTAAAAGGCGCAAAGATACAACTAAAAATAGTTACACAATTTATTAACTAATTGAAGACAATCTACAGCGTCTTAAGCAGTTTATTGACTCAGCGAAATTAAAAATGCCCAGCTTATCTGCCCCAGAGTCTAGAAGGAAGTTTTTACTAATTAGCTCGATATTTACCTTGTTCTCTCGCGACTGCAATCCTTCGCCGTTATCTTGACAACTATTTCAGATTTAGCTGCAACGATTTTTTCCTCCTCTTGGAAATTCCGAGAAAAAATCACACTGGTTAACTTATAGTCTCTCCTTGGAACTCTTGCGAACCACAGATAAAACACTGCAAATTCGCAAATCAAATGCGGTCAAGAAATTTATGCCACACGTCAATCATTTAATCGAAAAATAATTTGCTACAAATTCTTTTATTTACTGGCCCAAATCGACCTAGTTAAGCACTTTTAGTTAATTTCAGTACACTGTAAGAATGGTACGAAAAAAGCAAATTGGCGCGTTTCGCACTTTGCAATTTTGCAAAAAATCTAAGTTTAATTTCGAACAATTAACGAGAAAATTTGCCAGGACTTATGCCAAAGGGCTTTCTACCCCGCGAGGATATTCTTGCCACATCCCAAAGCAATAAAAGCGAAAGCTAAAGCAATTGATGCACTACACAATTCAATCTCAAGAAAGATCCACGAAATACTGTGCACTTACCAGAGGTTAAGAATCTCTTAACCCTGTGACCGTTTCGGAAGATAGCAAGCTACAAACTGTCTCGACTCGAGCGCAATCGAACTGGAGGTTCAACTCAATACCAGATACAACAGACAACACAACAAGAACAAGACTCGTTCGTAAAATCGTAACGTAAGATGCCAGCAACTCGAGCCCGACTAATCTCCAGCTTTCTTAGCATCAAGCTGCTAAGCCAGAGAAGCCGCCACCAAGTAGCGAATACCCGGCGGTCAGTCAGCTCCGCAATCCAAGTGTAACTGAAATACATCTCAGCTGAGATACACGCGGAATCTCCCTTATGTTAGCATCTTGGAAAGTATACAAAAAGAATACAGAAACTCTGCTCTACTTCACCTGTGAAACGGAATTTGAGATTCAAGTATTCGTGGCCTCGAAGGGTTCTGATTAAAATTTCCTGGAATCCTTTTCCTATCTGATGCTCTCAACCTTTTCAAAGGTACAAAAGCCCCTGTCGGGACAATATTCTCAAACAGCTTGAAATAGTAATTCGAAAAACTTGCCTAGAAAAGTGAAAATGCCAAAAATTGAAAAACTACTGTAGTAAAATTTTTAACAAAAGATGGATCAAAAAGCGGATGGATCGTCAACTGAGAATGATCCACGGAGTGGAGGGCCAACATCGGTAGTTACGCAGGATAACGTGGATTTGGTCGAGAAAATTGTTCTGACGGACCAGCGATTAAAGGCCAGGAAAATCACAGAAAAAAGAGGCATATCGAAAATAAGTGTCCTTCGGATTCCTCATGAGCATTTGGGTATGACAAAGATGAGCGGAAGATGGGTACCGCGAATTCTTCCCTCCGTGCAGAAAGTACGGCGATTTAAGTACTGACAGCAATTTTTGGAGTTCTGTAAAGACGACGTAGACACAGTTTTCCATGGGATTGTGGCAGGGAATGAAACTATGGTTCTTTACCGTGATCCGTGAGGTCACACAAAGCATCAGAAAGGTCATGACAACAGTTTTCTAGGGCACTGAAGATATTCTGCTACTGGACTACAAGGAACATAATACCGTTGTAAATACCACATATTATGCTATACTTCTACGAAAGTTACGTAAAGTCATTGTCGAGAAAAGGAGAGGAAAACTGTCCCGAAAAGTACTGCTCTTACAGGTAATAAAGGTATTCAACTTTAACTCTTTGTGCAAATAATAATTACATGTATTATCAGGAGGTACTCTAATTTAAGCCTTTTATCAACTATATACTATATTCAAACTACGAACTAAAGACCACCAATAATGCCGCTCCAATAAGCCATCTTTCCCACATGGAGCGATGGTCTGGTATACGGATGAATGTAAAACTGAAAGGAGAGTCAGACTTGGCATATATTGTACCAGATGATGCATTTCAAAGGCCTTGGATTCTTTTCCCACTCTATACCAGGCTGAAATGATGGCTGTTAAGAAATGCACTAATATTTGCAATGCACAGTTATCTGTGGCATCAGTAACTCACTCAAACACAATAGTGTAGAACACAAGTTTTCTGGGATTGACTCCAATCCCTTAAACACAAGGACCTAAATGGTATCTTAAAATGTCCTCAAACTCCTCCAATGCATCTACACCTGTCGCAGTAGGGGAGCTTGAGAATCTTATTAAGATGGATAAGCTATGCCAGAGGTAGCGAGTCAGTTGCTGTCAGTAAGGTCTCCCATTACGATTAAGCTCTCGCTGAAAGATCAGACCAAGAGAAATACACAAACATGGAAATGCCAAAAAAAACATTGAATTTATGTACCCCAAGATGTAAAACAGCTAAGCCAAGAACTCCACTCCGCGAAGGGGATTAGGTTAGGAGCCACGTGACTTCAACGAAACGGATAAGAACAGGCAAGTCAGTAGTTCCGAAAATGTTGAAAGGATACTACTAAGCATACATAAACGGATGTAGCTCAAAAGTCCAGAAATAATAGCGAATTAGGACAAAATCCTGGCCAGGATCTGGAGGGCTATCCGCACACACAGAAATGAAAGCAGGTTCAAGAGTGGGATAATACTTACCATAAGTTGCCCGAAGAAGGAGGTGGAGGTGGAGCTTGGAATGCAGACGGTTTTGCTGCCGCACCTGTGCACGCCTGACCATAATGAGAGTATGTGCGGGAAAGGACTACGTCTGCGCTTTGCGTTTCCAGGAGCTGGAAGGTCATCTGCAATACAAAGAGAGGAGCAGGACCGAACATTGTATGGCAACCTCAGAGGAGAGTCTTTACTTGAATTTGTAATTGAAAGAAACCTACAGATTGACAGAGGCAATTGACGTGACCCTATGCAAGAGCTTAAATGCTGGAAAGACTGACAGATTGGAGGGTGATGGATCGGACAACGTTGTTTCACCACAGAGACATACAGTTTGTGATGAAATATGGATATGGATGCCAAAGAAGAGAGGTGGAGAGACTTTTAAGGTATCTTCAGACTTCAGAGCACGGATTTAGCGAAGTACAAGACGGATCTGAAGAAAAAAGTGTGGAAAACCCCTAAGACCATAAGAAGTGCGGAGTCACAGCTGGAGGAAGTCACATTAGCTGTGAATGACGACACATTTTGAGAAGTATACCCTCTTACTGCAGTAGGGTGATGGAGGGATATTTACTTGAACATCTCAGAAGTCAATAGACTACAGAATATAGTCACAAAGGTCCGGGCTGAAAAGGTATCCCTTAAATGTAAGTCATTATACATACCAGGCTGGGAAATCAGCGGATTGACAACAAAACAGGGCAATTAGGAACATGAAGGATCTGGAATTCGGACCACTTACGCTCTTTTGGTCTAAGATTAATGTTTCTGGGGAAGCCAAATACCTGGGCGTATACCTGGATTCGTGGCTGTACTGGAAACGATCAGAAAAACGAAGATGGTTTTGCTTCAGTGTAGAAAAGTATGTGGACTAAGGGCACCTCACCGAAGTCATGTTACGCAATACCTTCTCGCGTGTAGCTAAGCTCAGGGTGGTTCATTTGCTGTGGATCAAAATGGACATAGGAGGTGGGCACCATATTTAAGGCTAGGCTCAGGGTGGTTCATTTGCTGTGGATCAAAATGGACATAGGAGGTGGGCACCATATTTAAGGAAAAAGGAAATTTCAAATAAGGGACAAACAAAATTCTTACCTTATGCCAATGGAATTCAAAAATATTCTAAAATAATAAGAGACCTAAAGGATAAATCATGTCGATAGTCAAGCGCAAATTTAAAGTACAGTCGCAGGCTTATTTTGTATCCCTCGTGCCAGCGAAGCTTCCGGCTTTCAGAACTGACAAGCTTTTTCGCTCTTAGCTCACGATTTGATTATGTGAATTTTCCATGTTTTAATTATATGATTTTCTTTACTTAAGCCTGCCTACTACGTAAAGCAACTATTTCCTTACGTATCTTTCCTATTTAACATTTTACACACGGAATTAATATATTATATATTAGACCTCAACCTGAGCAGAATGTGGTCAGAAATTAAAATAACAAATTATTGTCCTTAAGATTTTAAAGAAAGTTAACGCAATGCTACAAGAATTCGCTGTTGAATAAATAAACTGCTAAACCAAGAAAATAAGTTGAATCCAAAATATATATAGTATTAAATTTGCATTATATTTTCCTGAAACAGAAAAGTGTCAAAAAGATGAAAAAAACTACCTACGAAAAACCCCAGATTTGAACCCTCGGCGTCGCGAGCCGCCGCTTGACCAAGTGAACCACGAATCTACTTATTTCAGTTCTCACTTTATCCAAGCAACTTTTCTAGATTTCAAATTTTAAACTTCATTTATAAGCTTATAAGCTTTGGGGCAACAAGTTATGAAAGCTCAAATTTTTACAAATTTCTCTATGTTAGTTTTGAGTTGTTTTGCCCATAAGACTTAAATAATAACCGAATTATTTAACCCCAGTTAATGTATGACAACGACAACTCTGTTACTCTGCTGCCAAAAGAACGCAGCTTATAATTCAAAAAAATGCGTTCTATGTTCTATGCGATCCGATATCAACGTTTGAATGCATGAGGAATTTGTAGGATTTTTGTAGCGGATCAAGAAAAGTTTTTAAAATACCGCATATAAAAGCTAGTGGTATTCTGAAACTATTTTTTCCCGGCCCTTTAGAAATTGCATTTCCCTCACGGGTTTGTTGTTTGTTTAAGAAAGAGAAACAAGAGAAGAAGAACTAATTATACACTCCATGCTCCATGGATTCCAACCGTTCTTTTGAGCTTTCATAACTAAACCTGTCATTTACAGTGCCCTCTTTTTTTAACCTGTCATTTACAGTGCCCTCTTTTTTTAACCTGTCATTTCCCTTTTTAACCTTACAATTGTTGATTTCTCACGCACACAAAGACAACTCACGCACACAAAGGCAAAAAAACCTGTTAACCACCTAAACCTGTCATTTAGAATGCCTCCTATTTAAACCTTACAATTCTTCTTCGACTACTTTGACTCTTCTTCTTCTTCCACTAATTCTCGGCTCCTCGCACTTTGACTCTTCTTCTTCGACTCTTTGAGCCTTCGAGATTCGAGTGGATTTGCATTCTCTTCGGCAAAATGAAGTTTTCCTTCTTGTGAGTAGTACGGTTGGCTGGTTCTGGTTGTCTGTCTAGTTGGCACAATGATTCGCGTTCGTTAATAGTCGTCATAATCGTGGCAAAGATTAGTATTTAGTAATTTAGTATGCATTCTAGAAATTAGCTCTTGCGCTCTTGTGGACTATGTAAAATTTTGTCGTGGGAATATATTTTGTACATTTGTATTTTGTGTAACATGGAAATCTGGATATTTTGTGTGCTAGCTCTTATTAGTCTTACACCTTCAAGTCATTCCGGCGTGCTGGATATTGGGAATGTTGACGGCCTGGGCCTTTACGGGCCAGATGATAAAGTCTTAGAACTTTCATCCAACAACCTGCAAGAGTTGATTCACAACAGGAACTACGCTACTCTGTTGGAGTTCTACAATTCCTTTTGCGGTCACTGTAGGCGGTTTGCTCCAAAGTACAAACAGCTGGCGGAAGATGCATGGCCTTGGAGAAATCTGGTGAAGGTGACGGCCATTGATTGTGCGGCTGACGAAAACAACGATATTTGTCGAGATTATGAGATAATGGCATATCCTACTCTCCGATACTTTCCACCTAGTTATGAGAAAACAAAAGAGAATATCGGAATAGCTATTAAATCTCAAGAATTAGATGTAATTAAAGCGGCTATTGTGAGGCACCTGATGAACGACACAAAGTCGATGGATTCATGGCCAGACTTTGAAAGCCTGACTGAAACAAGCACTCATTCTCTTTTTGCGGGAGCTCCAGAAGCTGTTGAATACGTAATCATTATTTTAGAGCCAGAAAACTCAACTCTTGTAGGGGAGATGATTCTGCAATTTAGCAAAATTCAGGCGATAAGAATTAGAAGGGTCACTGCACCAAAAGTAGCTAAAGTTGTTGGGCTAGAAAAGTTTGGTGATGTTGCTATAGTTGATCGCAATTCAAATCGAGAAATCTTTACAGCCGCAAGCACAAATCGCGAAGCCTTTATAGCTGAGATTGAAAAAATCTTAAAGAGTAGAAATATAGAAAAGGTCGACAGTTCAGATGAAGTTAAGGAGGATGCAGTGCACAAAACTGGTACAGAGGAGTTTAATACAGCAGTGGTTCTGGAAGAAGTCAAAAAGAATTGGCCCACAATTTATCTGGCTGACCTGCAGAATGCCATTGCATACAGCATATTCCATGAAATCCCAAAGTTTGCCGAAATCAACGGAGAACGGTTATTAGCATTGCAGCGGTATATAAACGCAGTGAAGCGGTATAATCCACTTGGCGAAAATGGTCAGAAATTCTTGGGCGACATTTCAGAATATATAATGATGCATAATCAAGAAATTCAGGGCGAAGATTTAGAGAAGAAGTTAAAAGAACTCGATGCGAAGTATTCTCCAATTTTCACATCTTCTCATTGGATTGGGTGTTTGCCCTCAAAACCCGGATTACGGGGATTTACCTGTGGTCTTTGGCAGCTCTTCCATTTTATGACTGTAACGGCAGCTGAGCAAGACAAATCTTCAGATTCTTTAGAAGTCCTGCAGGCAATTCATGGGTACGTGAAACATTTCTTCGGTTGCACGGAATGTTCTCGTCACTTCCAGGTAAGTTTTTGTGGACTTAGTAAAGCTTATAATAAATTCAAAAGAAAAAAATTGGCTGATTTAGTTGTTTATTTGTTTTGCTGCTCATCTAATAACTATTTGAACCCATATAAGAAAACTATGAGCCGAATGAAAGCTGCTTTGACTTCTAACAGAAGCTAATCGAGGGCCAGGGGCCAAATTCTGTGATTCCATTCAGTTGCATCGACGATCGAACTTATGGTAGAATCAATGCAAAAGTTCTAATTAGAATTTTGAACTTAGCTCAGAATTCGGAATACGGTCCCATCGACGATCGAACTTATAGCGGAATCAATGCCAGATTCTGTAATTTGATTCGGTGGCAATAAATAAATTTCATCGGCCATAAAGGGGCTTGCCTTTAAACAAAAAATAATTCGCATTTACGAATACATCACTGCAGGAATTTTGCTTTGAAGGTATAGATCTAAATAAAAATCAAATTTCTATGTATTTTTACGATTTGGCGTTTCACTAAGGACGTTTGGGATCTGGGGAGGATCCGTCTCCTTAGGCTCAGACCCCAGAAAAATGTGCACTTGCGAAAAATATGCTCTCAATGTGATGTTAATCGGTTTCCGTGTTTTTAAGTGGCTTCAAATTTAATGCAATAGAACGAACCGGCATCTCTTGATATTTAATTGGCCGCCGTGTAAATTTTGTAGATATCGTTTTTGCACTTCCTTTGTCTGTAATTATGCGGTTCTAAATAGACTGTTGAGCAATTGAGCTGAGATATTAGATATGCATCACTTATTCATTCTGAAAAAAAAGTTCATTAATTCGCGGAGATTTTAATCAAAAGTATTCTTTTGTGTGTGTCGTTATTATCGTTTTCTTTTTAACATAAAGCATATAAAAGAGATTGGTTCTAGTGGCCGTTACAATTTTTCTCTTTGACAAGCCATACACTACGATTTTAATCGATCGTTCAAGCCGAAGGTATCGCACACACGCTGCCGACTTTGTTTTCAGTTTCGTGCGATAAGTAAGATTGATCAGACTTTTTGTTCGAAGTAACCAATGATAAAACTGAAAGAACAATGCACGGAGCTCCGACACTCTTCGGTTTTTTCTTCCACACTTGATTCGCACTTGGTGCTTTGTTTCAGACTTATCAGACACCATACCTGCTCTAGGGCTCTTACTTGAGAAATACAGTATTTGAGTTCATTTAAGTTGATGATGTTCCTTACAGAAAGTTGGCATCACAGCCTCCACAACTCGTTGGTCATCTCGAAGGCCTTTGAGAATTTGGCTTCTGGCATTCTGCCCTTTTAGTTAAACTCCCAGCATTTGGTCTTGACCAAAAAAAGAGAAAAAAAGAGTTTGAGTTAAGTGGCCAATTACACACAAGAACTTTTAAAAGTTTGACTTTTGATTCTGGGGGTTATTTTCGCGGGGTAAAATGCGAAATCAAAATAAGTTTGTACAAGGTCACCGTGTGCGGTGTCTAATGAAAGCTAATGAAATGGACATCTCAAAAATATAACATTTGCTTTTTTACTGTCCATTCTAACTCCTTACAAAATATTCGCTCGCCTTATGAGGAAATTGCGGATCCATTACATTATCCGTTTTTTAGGGTTCCGTACCCAAAGGGTCAAAAACGGGACCCTATTACTAAGGCTCCGCTGTCCATCCGTCCGTCTGTCACCAGGCTGTATCTCATGAACCGTGATAGTTAGATAGTTGAAATTTTCACAGATGATGTATTTCTGTTGCCGCTATAACAACAAATACTAAAAAATAGAATACAATAAATATTTAAGGGGGCTGCCACACAACAAACGTGATTTTTTTGCTCGTTTTTGCTCGATATTGATAACGGAAACAGGTAGACGCTTGAAATATTCACAGAATATTTAGTTATATATTCACTTTAAAAAAAAATAATTAAATTAAAATAAAATTAATATTTAAATTTAATACCTACAACAGACTGAAGAAAGCGAGTTAATTAATTCTTCTTTAAAACTTGTTAAAATTTATTTAAAAATATTTTATTTAATTTTCGAATTACTTTTATTAATTATTTTGTTTTAAATTATTTATAGTTTCTTATTTAAACAATCACTCTTTATTTTTAATATTTACAATTTAAATAATAAAGGAACACTTGATAAGAATTCTGAAACGAATGCCTTTTAAAAATTTTCTAATGACAAGTACAATCGAA
>QYTT01095075.1:12976-41006 GCA_006980735.1 Dasypogon diadema
ATTGGACGAAAAGGCTATGCTCTGTGATTTGTTCGGATTAAGTCGCAAACTATTATGCAAGGACCAATTATAGATGCGACTAAGATCACTATTTATTCGGACAACACAGTCTTCAATAAGGCCGATGGGCCGACTGAGATAGATTTGTACATCATCCGCGTAAAGATGCACTTTAACGTCCTGAACCACATCCGGAAGATCATTTATGTACAAGCTGAAGAGTAAGGGGCCCACTAAACAGAGGAAGGGCGCGCGAGCACACTCCGCCCGGCAAAACAACTCTCTGAGATCTCCCCGTAAAGAAGCTCATTCTTTGTCCGAAGAGGCACAAACCTGTCGAAAAGGTACTTTAAAGAATCATTGAGAAATTGCACCTTATCGTCTACAGAGTTCATACCGTAAATTTGATACCAGGGGAAAGACTGGCATTCCCTGAATAGCGCGTTACAATCAATATCATTGAAATCCCTATAAGTGAAATCCCTGGGGGGCGGAAGAGGACCAAGCAGCACAGCATACGACAGGAATATGATATCATGGTCTAGTGAACTAAAACTGAGCTGGTTGAAGAAGAGTACGGAGGAAAGATCCGGGACGAGGAACAAGTCAAGGAGCGAAGGGTTTAGGGCACCGTAATAAGTTGGCTCCGAGTTGACCACCTGAAAATGTGCTGCCAGCATATCCGACAGGAAAACTTCAGCACGCCAATCCTGACGAAGAACATTGACGTTGAAATCGCCCGCAATGATAATATTAGGGTAACGTTGGCTAAGGTTAGTTATAGCATTTAGTAACTGCTGAGAATTAGGAATATTATATTGACCAGGAGGGAAATAAACAGTGCATAACACACATTTGTCATGACCAAAATCGATTTCCACACAAATTAGTTCGAAGCATAGAGCAGACAATTCCAGAATAACCTTAGCTTTAAAGCAATCTCTCACATAAACAACTACACCCCCACCGGTTCGACCAATACGATCACAGCGAAAGGTGTTGTAACGTGGGATTGATATTATGGAAGATGGGATATCATTCCGTAACCACGACTCACTTACGCAAATTACATGCATACGTGGGGATTGAAAAATATCTCTCAGCTCATCAATTGATAACCTAATACTGCGTGCATTTAAGTGACAAACATTAAGACCTTCAGCCCGGCGACTAAATATATTAAGCATGGTTCTTACATTGCTCAGACAACCATTGCTATTTGGAGCCATCATGACACTTTTCTCTAGAGTCCACAACTGACGCAATCAGAAGACAAATACTTTCTTTCTATAATTTCTTTCTATAATATCTTTGCAAATAATTATAAAGTGCAATAATTTATATTTTAATTAATTTTTATTATTTCTACCAATTATGAATTTTTCTTGTTATCTGTGTCAAAAGCAATATGAAACCGCATCTTTCATAATTTCTCATTTAAAATTCCGAAGTTTGCCTTAATAAAGTGCATATATTTTGCAAAAGATAACTATTATTTTTTCTGTGAGGTTTATAAAACAGAACAATTTAATGAAAATTTAAATTGCTTTGAAATTATTGCAGATAATGAAATTGATACCTTAATTAGTATTAATAATTTACAGAACAAACAACCGCACGAAGGACATTATGCAAAAGAAAAGATGTACATAGTTTTACTTTATATTTTAGTATGAATTGCATTAAAGCATTAAAAAGATTAAAAAAAGGATCTATTTGTTATTTTTTAACCTACATCCTAGGATTAGAAAAGTATTTCTAAATTATTTTACTTCGCTTGATTTAGCTTTTAATCCTAAACTCTTGGGAGCCTTAACCTTTACCGATTAAATTACAACCCATTTATGTATTAACTTTTAATATACTTATATTGATATTTAATACAAATATGAATTGAAAACTAGTACTTCGGGTATTAAATTTTCTAATAATTTATTAACTAAATTTTAATACACACAAATATTAAAAGAAAAATGTAATACATCTGAAATATTACAATCTCTTATATTTACAAATCAAAAAAGTGTTAATTTTATCCTAAAATTTTCGACCGTGCACTAGGAGTATTATCGGTAAATTATTTTGTTAGAAAATGTCAAGAACTGAGCAAGTGTCAAGAACTGGGTAGTTTACCCTCCACGTTCGGAGATTATTACTGAAATTACTTTTAGTGTAGAAGACGAAATGCTTTGTCTTTCTAGAGAGGTTAAGCCCGATGTATTCGTATCACTGTAAAATTACTGTAGGGCTCTCAACCTCTAACTGCCTGACAGCGAGTTCTATATAAATAAGGTAAGTAACTCACTAAAGTTACTAAAAACCACTCAAAGAAAGAATAATCTACGAAGGGTATCTTTACAGCAAATTATTACTAGATTTAGATTAGATTTAGATTGAGGCGGGGCTGAAGTAGCCTATGCACTGCGGCCACCAGTTGGCCTATTGTGCTCCGCACTATTTAGAGTTCCTCCATCAGTCCCACTCTTTCGAGAAAGAGAAGTATCTTTTTGAAGGAAATGTTCTCGAAGACTGTAGGACTCAACAGATGTGCCCCAAACAGCTGGAATCGGCATCGTGTAACTGCCTCGCACTCGCAAGGAATGTGCTCCGACGTCTCCTCCTCTTCGAGACAGAATCTACATATTTCGGTGGTTTCAACGCCCATCCGATTAAGGTGCTTTCCAAGCCTGCAGTGTCCTGTAAGAACTCCTACAACGATTCTTACCTGATTCTTTGGTAGTTGTAATAGTTCTAAAGTTCTTTTTTCGGAAGGGCTTTTGATAAATTTTTTTGTTCGTTTTGAGCCCCTTTCCAATGCCCACTTCTGTTCCAGCTGATTATGTAGCCAGGTGTTGAGGGCGTATTTAGCGGTTCTATAAGAGATACCGCAGAAAGGTTCTGGTCCAACGAGGGGCATTGATGCACCTCTCTTGGCCAGCATATCTGCTTCTTCGTTACCCTCAAAGCCTGAATGCCCCGGTATCCATTGTACCGTTAGTTGGTTCTGTGCTCCAAGACTAGACAGCACTTGGATACACTCCCACACTAGTTTTGACTTGATTTCAGGAGAGGTTATGGCTTTAAGTGCAGCCTGGCTATCTGTGTAGATATATATTTTCCTGTTTGTATAGTTTCGAAGGAGGTTTTCGTCGGCGCATCTGGCGATGGCATATACCTCCGCCTGGAATATTGTTGCATATCTCCCTAGGCTTTGATGTATCCTAACCCAGGGAGCGACCCCATATATCCCTGCTCCGACCCCCTCTTCGGTTTTAGAGCCATCCGTATACCAGATCAGGGCTCCTTTTTCATGGTCAGGAACCACGGCCTCCCTCTTCTGTATATTGACTCTAAATGGCAGACAGAAGTTATATTTGGTTAACATTCTGTCTGCCACCATATCCAATATTGGTTCTGATTTAGTACCATCAGATAGGGAAATGTGATTCTCTGATCTCCAATCCCCGCTTCCATCTGACATGGCTCTGTACATCACTGCTTTCGCCTCCTTCTCAATGGTTTTGCTAAGGGGCGGTAGACACAGTAATGCCTCCATAGCCACCGTCGATATGGTGCGCATGGCACCAGTTACACTTAGACATGCCTCTGGACATTATTCAGCCTGAGGTCGACTGTCTTTTGTGTAGACTTTGCCCACCAAGCCGCTGAGGCATAGACCATGGGTCTCACTACCGATTTGTAAAGCCAGATCACTGTGACTGTTTTGAGCCCCCATGTTGTTCCAGCCAGCCTTCTGCAGTTCCACAGAGCTGCCGTGGCCTTTTGGACAGTTTTGTCAACATGCTGATTCCAGTTTAGCTTATCATCAAAAGTTACTCCGAGATATTTGGCCTCCCTGGATAATGGTACCATTTCTCCGAAGAATGTGGGCATGTTTATGCTCCTCATCTTAGTCTTTCTGGTGTAAGGCACAATTTTTGTCTTGCAGGGGTTCACTGACAGCCTATGCATGGCACACCAGTGTTGTACAAATTGCAGAGTTGCTTGCAGTTTTTTGGACAGCGAGAGCTCGAATTCTCCCCTGATAGTAATCACAAGGTCATCAGCATAACCTTGCGTTTTTATCCCTTGGTTGTTTAGTTGCACCAGCAGATCGTCAGCCAGCACGGACCATAGAAGGGGTGATAGAACGCCGCCTTGCGGGCACCCTCTGTCGACGCTTACTGCCAGCGTTTCACCAAACAACTCTGTCTTAATCCTCCTTCTCGTAAGCATAGATAGGATCCACCTACTACTGGTAGAATCCACGCCATGCCCGGCTAAGGCAGGCATAACCGGCTCCGCGGAAGTGTTATCAAGTGCACCTTCAATGTACAGAAAAGAACAGAGGGCAATTTCCTTGTTGTCGATTGCCTCCGCTATGTCACCTGTAAGGCTTAGAGGAGCTAGTTGCGTGGATTTCCCTTTCTGATAGGCAAATTGCATTGGACTTAGTGGATGCTCCGTAAGCGCTCCGTCCCTTATATGCCTTTCCAGGATTTTCTCCATAGTCTTCAGGACGAAAGAGGTCAGGCTAATGGGACGATATGATATCGGCTGAGCAATGTGTCTGCCTCCTGCCTTAGGTATATACGTCACCTTTGTCTCCCTGCATGCCCTGGGTATGTAACCCCAGGCAAAACTAGCCCTGAAGATTTTTAGGAGGGAGGGCACAAGTTCGTCCACTCCCTCCTGCAGGAGAGCAGGAATTATGTCATCCTTCCCTGCCGATTTGTAGGGTTTAAATGAGCGAATTGCCCACTTGATCCTACTGGGTATGAAAATTTTAGCAGCTATCCTCCAGTCCTCCCTTTTGGGGCGATAACCATCACCTAGAGAGAGGCTGTCGGCTTCCGCTTCATTCTTAATCACGACAGAACCTGGAAAGTGTGTCTGTGCAAGAAGCGCCAGACTTTCCTTGCCAGTTGTTGTGTAGTTCCCGTCTGGCTTCTCCAAGAGCCCGAGCTTAGCGGGAGATCCTCTAGAGATGATTCTGTGAATTCTTGCACATGTAGGCAGCTCACTTATGCTCTCCGTGAATCTTCGCCAGGATCTTCTTTTGGATCTTCGAAGTTCCCGATTATATTCGGTTAGTGCCGTCCGGTATTCATCCCAGTCCGACGTCCGCTTGGCTTTGTTAAAGAGCCGGCGGGTTTTTGCCCTTAATTTTGCAATATGGCTGTTCCACCAGGGGACATTCCGACTTGTCGCCCTTTGCTTTAAGGGACAGCTTTCATGATAAGCTGATATCATTGCCTGTTGAATTCCTTCAACGGCCGTTTCAATATCTTCTTTTGTTTTTATTGATTGTATGCTTTCGTTGAGGCCTATCTATAGGCGCTCTCTATAGGCAAACCAATCGGTTTGTCTAGGCGAACGAAAATAAGTTTTCCCAATTGAGTCACTTTCAATGTCAAACCGAATCTGACAGTGATCAGACATTGAGGACTCATCCGAGACATGCCATTTGACTACCTTGGTGGCTAAGAAATTAGTCCCAAGAGTCAGGTCTAGTACCTCATGCCGTACGGTGTTAGCAAAGGTGGGCTCATTGCCTTGGTTCAAAACGTGGAGTTTAGTCGTAAAGATATAATCAATAAGACATTGACTTGTTGCGTCTTGGCGCAACACCACCGCCTCTTTTAGCACCCGGGTCCTGCCTTTTTGGTGCCGCCTTCCCTGACTTGGACCCAGAGATAAGTGCCTTATTGGCTCCTGCCCTCACAGGTCCTGTCAGAGGCGGCCTTATGACTCCCCTGTTGATCAGGGGTCCCGCGGCTCCTGCGACTTCGCTAGGCTTCTGTGTGCCCTTGATAGTCTAGGGTCCCTTGTTGCCTACAACGCCGCTAGGCTTCTGTTTGCTGGTCGAAAGACCTCCAACTCCACCTGGCTTCGTTGTCGGGGCTTCCTTTCGTCCTTCAGTGGCTACTAAGCCCCCTTCAGGATGTTCCCCTTTGTTTGTGTCTGGGGGATCCTGTGATCCTCCCAGTTCTTGGGACGGCCGCCGTTCATTTAGTCGAACGTGGACTCTGGAGAAGTCCAAGTAGGGCCTGCCCCCTACCCCTTCCAGGGCCTCACAGGACCTTTCGTCGATGGAAAGTGTTAATGTCTGTCCTTTCTCATTGACCTTCCTGTGAAGTACCCTCCATTCTCATTTGGACGGCCAGCCTTTTTAGTATCCTTTCCGGGGCGGGGTTATCCTCTCCCGGAATCCATACTACCCCTATTTTCGGCTTACCGATTTGTCCCTCCTTCATCAGCCTTAGCTTGGCCCCTGGCCACGGCGTCAGTTTGGGGACACTGCTTTCTAACCACGTGCGGCTTTCAGTGTTAGCACACACCATGGTTAGCCAACCCGGCTTCAAAGAGCAGCCCTGGAATTTGGGTCCAGCGCCCTCCGGAGTCTTTTCAATTTCCCGCAGAATTGCATCTTGGACTTTCCTAAGCTGCTCCGTGCTCAGGTACTCCTCACCGCCGATTCCTACTTTGATTCCCTACAGGGCCTCCTTGTAGGTTACGACCCGTGTACAGACCTTCTTTTTTGTCGGCTGTACAGGTGATTCATCCTCGGAGCGGTTCCTTTTGCACCCGCTATTGCCTTCGAAGATGAGGCTGGTTTCATGCACTGTTGTAGAGCAACTGAGTACTCGACACCAGCCCCTAGCAGCTTTTTCAGCCTTCTTCTGGCCGCTCCAGTAAGCTTGGGCCTTGGTTTGACCTCCGGCTTCTGGATCTCTGAGACCTCCGACTCAAGGGACATTAAGTTGTCACCCCGGTCGGCAGTAGCCTGGATTTGGACCGGCTGGTCCTTTACAGGCTCCACCCTCGTTCCGGAGCTGCTGTGAGCATCCATTCCGGGGATGGTACTTCCTCCTTCTTCATCATTTTTATTTTTTAAAGAATCCATATGGTTCCCACGAGTAGCGGAGAAACAACAGTCACCCGTGGCAGAGATCCGCATTACCAGGGGAAGGCTAAATTGAAACTGGAGGTCGCCTGGTATCCAGAGTTCGCATACTAACGACTAAGCTCCCCCTTAGCCACGCAGTCCTCGGAGTATGTTGTTCCACCTTGACTTGGCTGTGTCCATCTTCGTCTCGCATCTCCGCTTTGACCTGTCCGGCATGGGTGACCCTACCAGTAGTATACTACCGCCGGCTTAGCTCTCCGCATCCTCGATGCACTCAAGCCCCTTCACCACGACAAGGTGTGGACACTGTGAAGGGGAAATTATTACTAAATATAATGCCAATTTGCACTTAGCTGATGACAAACTTAGTTATATAAAAGCAATAAAACATAAAATCCCTATTAAATTGAAGTAACGGGATATTATATATTACCAGGTGCGAGAGATATTAGATAATGACATTATGTGCCGCAGCAAAACTCCCTGGAATTCACTGTTAGTTGTGCCGAAGAATGACGTCCTGAACCTGAAAAACGTTGGAGGGATGTGGTCGATTTTAGGAAATTCAACAACATAACGATAGATGACGTTTTTCTCCTCTCTAGATTAAGAGATATTCCAGAACAATAAGGCCACTCACAACACTGGTTTTGGCGAATGGTTATAATAGAGTCCTCGTAGATGACAAAAATAGGATTAAAACGGCTTTTAGCACACCACTAGGTCATTACGAGATTAAGTGGATACCCTTTGGTGTCATTGAGGCACCTGCTAATTCTCAGCGTCCCGTGAGTCACATTTCACTATTGCCAATATAATGCGACGAGGTAGTTGAGTGTATGAAGCCCTTGCCGGAAATGCATCCATTGTGTATTGTACTCCACTAGTAAAGCTGAGTCCGAGTTTGTTTTCAGCTTCCAAAATTTTTGCAGGATATTTTTCGCTCTAGTTATCACCGGTTCAACAAATCCTAACGGGTCGAAGAGTCTGGCAATATCTGCTAGAACGGTTCGCTTAGTAACTGTTGTGTTGGATCGTTTGAAGCAATATTCAAAGCAAAAACATCGCATTGTGGTTTCCATATCAAGTCGAGAGTCTTTGTCTGTTGTTCAGTGCTATCACCTCCTCAATATCCTCCGTGGGGATATTATTATTATTATTATTATTATTAAATAAAGATGCAACCATGTACAATTAAGAATAATATCTTTTTAAGATGTACAGATCAATTCTCTAGTAATTTTGGATGATTTGAGCACCATTTACTTAGATGGAAACCAACTACCGCAAATAATTCTTGCGTTCGTTTTTAAATTTCTATCGTTTCCCTGGCCCTGGTTATCAGTGCCCGTCATCTCTTGCACAAAAACATTTGCACCTAGTGTATATGTCTCGTGTCCTTGAGCAGCTAAATTTTTAGAAATTTTGTTGTCAAATAGGGGGCAGAAGTGGTGCCATAAGTAACCGAGTTTAAATTGAATATTTCCAATTTTTCTCTCGGGTCGGTCCTCCGGAATATTAAGTGTAGGTTCATATCATCTCACTTACCAGTACCTATCGGTAAATTTTCAGCGAGGTTTTGTTGTCGCACTGCTAGGTTTCAGTACGCAGTGAGGAGAAATAAAGTAGTGGTCACTGGGTATTTCCATAACAGGTCCCATGTGGTTGAGTTTTTGTATTCTTCTATGAATGCGATGTATTGTGACCTCAGTTCTATATTCTTGGACAGTCTTCTTTCCAGACTTAGAAAGGGTCTTAAGGCCAAGTTCTTTGAATCTCTTAATTGTGTAGGTTCTTTCTGGAGAGGCGGTTTCACGATGAATCTCCCACTGGCGTCTCTTGTGGTAGTCTCTACAAAGTGATTTTCGCATTTCACTTCTGCTGCAGTCATGGCATCGGGAATTCCTTCTACTTCTTCGAATTCTTAGAACTGCTGGACTTGATCCTTCAGGTTGTGATCGACCCTTTGTATTCCACAAAACGGGGAAATTGGAGATGTATCCTCCGTTAGTTTTCCCAGGACGATCCAACCCAGTACAGAACTTGAAAATAGTTCTTGTAAGTCTTTGTGCAATTTTATTTGCCCTCAGCTAGTAGCTCTGGGAAAAACTCCGCTCCTATCAATAGAACGACTGCGAGTTTAATGTTAGTTGGAATCTGCAAAGTCTCTATATTGACATATCTTTGATATTGATTTGCTGCTATTTCTGGAATGATAAATGCCTCGATTCGAGCCCTGTATCCACTGTGGTTTGAAGCAATTTGAATCTTTGCGTGTTTGTTCATCTTAAGTCTGCAATTGCCTATGCCGCTTACAGTGAGGTTGTCTTCTTTACGCGATAGATTTAACTCTCTGAAGAGCCTCTCAGAGATTAAATTTAATTCGGATCTTGAGTCCAAAATTGCCCGAGATGTTATGCAGCATGTATGGTTGCTTGCAACCTGAACAATGGTGGTTCCAAGAAAGACATGGAGCCACTGGAAATCTCCCTTGTTTTAGCTGCCAGATTGGCGGCATTATTGCTTGTACAAACCACAGGTGTCGGTTGGGAAGATTGTTGCTTATGCGCTTGTTTAACCTCGCCAACTCCTTGCTTCTGGATATCGATGTGAAGCAGTGTATTATGCTTGACTTGACATTTGTTACGTGTTCTTAACGAGCCGTCGTGTTTTATGGCCGTCTTTAAGAAAGTTTGAGTAAACTTGCAACTTCTTAACTTGATTCCTTTGTCCTGTTGGATTAATGCTTAAGAATTGAACAGCAGTAAAAGGCATGTTCCTTGCCACATAATTTACCACCACACTCTTGAGGTTTCTTTGTTGCAACGAATCCTGTAGATCTGCTAATCCCCTTCTTGTCGGCAGCCTGAAATCGTTTGTTTGGTTCAAGAGCCTCGAGTGCTTGGAATCGTGTTTCAAGAAACTTTGGGAACTTGCCAATCTCCAGGAGATTCCAGAGATTATTCAAATAGATTGTGAGTGGCTCTATCTACCTTTTTGAGCATTAAATGTAGTAGTAACGGATCCCAATGACTTGTGTCGATGTCCAACTTTTTCATGCCAAGAATACACTCTTTCAAGTCGTCGTATAGAACCTTTATAGCCTGAGCAGAATCAGCTAAGAGAGGAGGTTGAGATAATAATTTGTTGAGAAGGGCTGTTACCAGAAGTCTCTTGTTATTGTATGTTACTTTGAGAATACTCCAGGCTGATTCCATTTGAGGTAATCACCTCTGAAGTTGGGAAGCGTTACTTTCGGTAGTTTTATTGCATTTCTTTCGCATTTGTTTTTTTTTCCAATTTCTGCATTATTGTGGAGACCATCTCATGAGTCCAATCCTCTAGATCTACGCAATATTCGAGCTAATACGCATATGACTTAGGTTCTTCGGTGGTTGCCCATATTTCACTGTTGTATTTGTATTGATTGTATTGATTGATGGCTTGCAACTTCATATCACAGTATGTTTTGGACATTGGTTCTCCCCATTTAGAATCAATATCCTCGAAATTGTAAGTGAGAGCTGCCATAGCGGTCTTCTATTTTCGTATTAGCTGCACCACGTCTGAGTTCCTTTTGAGTTTTGATCGGTCTGTATTCTCCGCACATGAAAATTTCCATTTCGCTTCTGTGCTGCGTTTCCTTAAGTCTGATGTACCGGAAATATTTGATGCACCGTTTTGGGTGCGATCAGGGCCTTTTTCGCTTATGATTTGCCTGGAAGTTGAAGGCAACCCTTGGATTTGCCTTTGAGCGTTGCCGTTATCAGCATTTGGTTTAGCCGGGTCTCCTTCACTCGTGAATTGTTTTGAAGTGGAAGGCCGCAGCCGTTAGGCCTGCCTTGTGAGTTCATCATGAAGCTGTGAATTTCCGTTTCTGACTGCTTCGAGATATGCTGTTGTTTTGCGCTACACAAGGTCCTTCTTGTAGTTCCTCAGATACCTTTCTATCTCCTTGCCTAGAAATTCTTGCCGCTGCAACAGTTCCTCCAGATGACCCTTTCTGACCTTGAAACAAACTACTTGTAAACTTGATGTGTTTTGATGTATTTTTGCTGTGATCTTGTGATACCATTGGATAATTTATAATGCGCTAAGGCTTAACTTAGCCCAATGATGATGATTCAAGCACCCCAACGCAATTTCTGTTGACAATCTGAGCTAATTCGTGAAATTGAAACTGTCTGGAAATTTTGTTAAGATTTCTGTTTCTTGAAAAATTGTACAAAGCATAACAAAATTTTAATTTGATATGATTTCAGATATTTTGATATCATTTGATTATTTGTATTAACATCCTGAAAGGTACTTACTTCATTATTGATCAACCTTGTATAATTTTCTGTTGTTAAAATTCAATTTTCTAGATCAAAATATTTTAACATTGAGTTTCCCTTCTAACCCAGAAGGCGCACTTCTAATATTAAAGTCATCAGGACACAAAGAACAATCCTGTCGTTACTACAGCAATTTCTAGAGAAGAACGTCAACTTAAACGAAAGTTCATATTTCCCTATAATTTCAAAACAAGTATTGATACAACTCAATGGAAAAATAGAAGAAGATAACCAAACATACGTAAATAAAAATAGAAATACATAATACGAAAAACATATATTTATTTATGTAATGTGATTTTTTTTTAAGATTTCAATTATTAAACATTTAATTTCACCATAAACACTTCAAAAATATTTCAACCGTTTTTTTAACAATAATATAATTAACGCAATTTAATTACGATGGTGCAAGCAGCAAGGAAAGTTTTAAAGTTAAAAATATTAAAGTTAAAATTTAATAACGCCTTATGCAGAAAGTTCTCTTAATTTGGTTACTATTAAATTTTTTGATTATTATGTGTTCCTGTATTTATTTACAGGAAAATTACAAGAAACACTTCACAGAAAACGATTATATAAAAGACGTAACAACCGCATTTAAAATACATAAAAATAGATTTTTAAAAATCAATGCATTAAAAAGAGTAAACGTAGAACTTAATTTCAGTTGATGTAAAATTATTTTAAAAATGATTTTTTTAAGTTGTGAAATTATTATAATTTTTGATTTTTTGTTGATAAACATGAAATTTTATTGTTATTATTATTATTGTTATTTTTCGTTGAGAACTGATTTTTTTTGTTCTGAAATAAAAAAAGATTTTCTTTTTAATATTATTTTTATTATTGCATTCCAATGTAATTTAATTTTTAATTAAACATGAGTGATTTAAAAATTACATATTCAAAGAGGAGGTAGTTGGGAATTATTCTGTCATGAATAATACATTATATATTCTGTGGTTCAGTAGTTTATACTAATTTTATAATGAAAAATGTCTCACAAAGTTACTCATGTTAGCCCAATGAACAATTCTTTAAAAGAAAAATATTTCCTTTTCCATTTCACTGTAAGCCGAGACTGGAGGCACTTACCGCCAACGACATGACTGTTGAAAAGTAAGCAGGGTTTGTAAATGTGTTGGAGGGCAAAAAACGGACTTGACTCAGGGTCAAATTTAAAAGTCACTTAGGACCCCATTTTTCACACCGAAAATTGGGAGAACGTACATTAGAGTATGTCGTTCACTAATGGGTCACTTCAAGGTAAAAAAAGTAATTATACTGATATTTAAATATCACATACACGTAGACTTAAGAAGCAAACTCTGTTTTCTTATAAACGTAGCACTTTAGTTTATAAGTAGGCACGGACCGTTAAATTGCAAGCGCTTTATTTTCTTTCCTACGTCTAGGATATAACAAGGAAAAGAAGCTATAATTGATCTAAACCATATAATTGTTCTTTACTAGCGATATCAGAGACTGTGTTTCACTTCAAAATAACTTAAATGCACAGCAGACAGAAAAAGTACTCAAACAGCGGAGAATTTTGGAAAAATAACTAAATTGATGGGTAAAAAATAATGAACGAATAACTCTTATACTGAGTACTTTGAGGATATGTGGTAACCTGAAGGGAAAGTTCACCTGCTAAGTGTTATGTACTTCATGTCCTTTTCCTAATGATGAGATGATTCTGCATATATCTTTCCTTATTTTCCAGATAAAATACTATTCGGAGCCTGGTTACCTGCCGTAAATAAAGCTGAAAACCGATTTTGAGGACTAGCGTAGTATTCTCCAGCACTTTCTAAAGGCTTATGCAAAAGCACCAAAGAGGATCTCGGGGTGTATCCTATTACTCCTTAGTAGTTTTGGAAGCCACGTTTACCTTTTTTCCGTTCGATGCAGCTGAGAGAATCTGAAGGTTTCAAAGATAGATGTTGTCGTCTGCGCGTATTTCACGAAACTCCACTCGAGTCATTATAAGGCAGAAATAAAGGAAAATAGAGAATGAAACAGGGACATGAGGAAATCCGTGACGTACCTAGAGTGCCTGCCTGACATTATTGCTTTTTGGATGTGACGGTCGCACTTGAGCTCTGTTGCAGTAGAAGCTGTTGCCCTATCCAATAATTTACTTCCCGGTTACCAACACTACAAAATAAAGTATTATATAATTAGAGTAGATACTAAGTGAATGTTGTTAGGTTTACAATTGTATATGAAGATAAAAGTAGGTAAGGTTAGGATGATTTAAGTTAGGAGTACTTAAAGGTAGGATAAGCAGTTAGGAAGTCTGAATTTAGAGAGATTAACTTAAGAATAATCACTTACCAATTTAGCATGGAAGTACTGTGTGGCGAAAAAGGTTGGCGCAATTCTTGCTAAGGGACCCCTGAGAAGTACAAAAGTATTTATCTTTATTGAAATCCCTTTAAGAATACTAATTGAGTTCAGTTATCTTAAAGACACTAAATTTGAGAAACCCCACTTAACCTATACACTGAAACCGAAACTTATTAACTTTCACACCGAACTCAAATTGCCGCACAAATCTCGTTATATATTTGAAAGTCACGTAACCCGAAGCAGCAGGAAACGACTATCCTGATACAAAAATAAAAACAAATATGTTTTTTTGAAAATTTCCGAGGCAGCTGTCAAAATTCCTAAATCTCGAAAATTTATCTGAAAATGAATTTTCCCAAGAGAATGAAGATATTCCCCGAATTCCTCGATTATTAAGGAATAAAATTTAAGGAAGAAAATTTTTCTGAAAAGTGAACCGATTTAGCCCGTTTCCAGAAGTTTTCCAAAATAGCGGCCGGAAGTTGCAATAATGGGACACTTGTGATAAAAGCTCCGGTAGGTGAAGCGTGACTTTCACTTTTTAAAGGAGGTTAAGAGTAACAGCACCAGTAGAGATACGAAACGTAACAAAAAAAAGTTTGAAGGTGATTAGGAAAATTAGAAAAAAAGTGAAGGAGGAAAGCGTGGAGAAATTAATATCGAAGGAAAAGTCGTCAAGGTCAAAGGAAAAGGAGAAGTAAGAGAAAAGGGAGAAGAAGGACTGGAGGATTCCTGTCGGGGTTGAAAAGAAGCCGAAGGCGTCTGGACTAAGGAACCATCACGTCATTGCAGAAGGTCGAGTGCGACAGTAAAAGATGAGTACTTTGTTCAATTTTTCCCTTTTTATCAGTTACCTATATTTCTTTCAATTATTTTGGTTTTGAAAAAAAAATTCCGCGCTACCTAGTTCGCCGCATAGTTCCTTAAAATTTTTCCGGATTTGTTTTGCATGGTAGATTAGATTTTGTTACGAAATGGATTAAGAAGTTGAACTAAATAAATTGTAAGAGTGATTATCCGGAGTGTTTCCATGCGTGAGTTCGCGGACTCCAGGTAAAAAACGCGTGGCGCCCAGACAGGTGTTCGAGGCCCGGGCTCCCTCTCCATCGCTAACCGGGCATCGTTCGCACAAAAAGAATGCGTAGCATAACAAATATCAGTTCTTTTATTTAATTCTGTAACTGAATTCATAATGAGCCCCAAAAATAATTCATATGAAAGCGAACGCTTTGTAAAACAGCAACGAAAAAAGACTTCTAGAAAAGGAACTGAAATAACTTTTGAAGTCTGTGAAATTGTAGTACATATTTTTTGAACGTAAAGGACCTTTAAATAAAATTAGTGAAGTTGTGAAAATAATGAAAAATACTGTATCTTCTATCTTCTATACATATTATAAAACAAATTACCTCACCGTGTCTGTGTTTGTGCGCGATTTTTTCGTAACTACTGAACGGATTTTGTTTCGGTTTCCATGATTAGATAGATTGATTCACGAGAAAGGTTTAGATGTGTAATTAGATGTTAGTACAAAGTTAGTACAAAAGTTAGTACAAAGTTAGTACAAAAATACGCTGCTGCAGGATAAATGTTTTTTTTTCATTTCGGGGCGAGTAAAATGGGTATCGTTGGAAAGATGATGAAGAAAGGAGTACTATTTGTTCGGGGACTATAGTTCTAAAATGCACCACGGCGGCGCAAGAGTCGTTTGAATGTAAATTTTTACAAAATCTGTTTTTCCAATGACTTTTGTAATTTTTGAGGGATCTAGATGTAAATTGGTATAATAATAGGATTTATATGTACAAATAAGATTTTGTAAAAACTTGCGAATTGTGTAAAAATAATTAGAATTTTCAAAATTTTTCCGACAAAAGTTTTAAATTTTCCAAAAATTTTCGGTTCAAATTTGCACCACTTTCTGAGGTGGTATCCCCTTGATAAAGTTACCAAAAAAAAGAAAAAAAAGTTTCTTGAGTATTTAGAATTCTGCATAATACACTGCAACTACGTTTCTTACAGAGGTTCTATATACAAACAAATTTTTGGTATGCCTATGGGCAGCCTCCTTTTCCCTATTCTAGCAGACATTGTTATGAAAGAGCTGTGAAACAAAGCTACAATGAAGCTCATTTACCAGCCCAAGATGCTTTCAAAATGTGTTAACGATATTTTCTGTGTATTGCCGCGGGAGCATATCAATGCCACTCCAGACGCATTAAACATTATTAATTAGAACATACACTGTAGGGTTAGAGAATAATAGCAAAATTGCCTATTTGGACGTTCTAGTATTCTGAGATAATAATAGAATAATTACTGACTGGTTCCAAAAACCTACAGCGTCTGGCAGGTTAATAAACTATAAGTCAGCACACCCTAGAAATCAAATTATAAATACGGCCAAAAATCTTATTGACAGAGTATTCCGTTTGAGTCACATCACTTTTCATGAAAAAAATACAAGACCCAAACAGGGTCATTAGAAGTCTTTTACACCAATACAGAGCAAAAGAGTCTGAGATACATGCATCAGGCCAATTTGAGAGTCATAAGATCATATACAGAAGTGTTGACTATCTTGCAACTGACGTAGTGTATAAAATACCATGTTTAGGTGGGCAGGGAGTGCAATGTAACATGGCATATGTGCGAGTGACCGGGCAGTACCTAAAAAACAGACGGGCAAACAACCGATCCGACTTAAACAGTAAATATTCAAACAAAACCGCCTTTGTAACTCATTGTCTTCATAATAATAATCATACCCCCGATTTTGAAAATGCCATAATTTTACAGAAAGAATTAAATTTGCAGAAAAGGAGCTACCTCCAGGCTTTACTCATATACAGCACTCCTAACACAATGAACAGAAAAACGGATACTAATAGTATAAACGCTACCTACTCTGCACTTCTGGACCGCTAAGTTTGCAGATAGTAACAGTATCACTGTTTAATTTATTGAGTTTTCTTGTCGTTCAAATGTTTAACTTATTTGCCTTGCTTTGGTGCTTGTTTTGTAATTTTTTCTCTGCATGGAACAATTCTTTAGATTTCAAGTGCAATAGTGCACCATAATTTCATCTGTGGACAAACCACTGTATTGTAATTAGTATTGTTTATCTGGATCTGCGACATAATGTATAAAAGTTGTGCATAGGAACTGGAATTAAACCTCCTGACGATGTGGACAACCAGACCGCGAAACGTTAAAGAATAAAAGGTTTTTTTAAAAAAAAAGCTAAGTGTTTTCAAATTAACCAGTGTCAATAATGGCCGACAGTCCTGAGTAGCACACACACAATTACATGATCAAATTCGGTCGAGCAGAATCACAAGATAAGTAGTATAAAATGTGTGATTGGTGAACTAATAAAATTTTGTGGACTTTGCCTATTGTTTTTTGGACTTGATTTTGAACTTGCTGAAATCTGGAGATTTTTGGACTTGGACGTTTTTTGGCATACGATTTAAACTTATGAAAATTTGCACTGTTTACTGGATTGGACTATTGGACTCTTCACAACTTGGCTTTTTCACCATAGAGAAGTTTTTTATTTAGTAATATATGTTTTTTTATTGAAATTTAAAAGCGACGCCGACATCCATCACATTAGAACAATAGTGGAAAGGTATCCCAGTCAATCTTGGCGAAGGAGTTTCCATTTGCTATTGTCTGGTTACTTGTACCGTATTGGGGATTTTGATGTTCGGAGTTTTTTTGTCATTTTTAAATTTTTTCTTTCTTTTGATAAATTTCAATTAAATTAGGAATCCTCACGTTAAGATTAGTTTATATTTAATGCAAACTGAGAAATAAGTGAACTGTTGAGTTTAAGAGTAGAACTGAATAAAAAGGAATTCATTGTGAAACCGAGTGAAATATTTCGACCCGGCAATCCTATCATTTTTATGGTTCAGTGCATGAGTAATTTTGAAGAGTTGAGCAAGGTCGAGGTGCAAGAACCTTGTAGCTCTCCAGGTCATAGATTACGCACAATTGAATTTGGTTGAAATAGGGTGATATATAGAGTGCGAAATTGGATGGAATAACATTGGAGAATTTTGGAGATAAACTCCCATCTGGCAGATTGGGACGAGACTTTGTGAACCTTTCTGTGGCTGAAATTCACATCCCTTACCTTTCCACTATACTTTATTTCATTAAAATCGGACTATCCATTCCGGAGTAATTACAAAAGTAGTGAAAAAAGCCACCTCCGGAATGCGAGAAAAGGGAAAATTGCTAATTTTTCATCACGTCCTTTCCAGTTAAGTTTGGTATCAGAAGATTGGGCTCGACGAGTACTTTTTCAAAAATGTGTAGTTATAGTGGTCTATCTTTATGAATTCGTACTCATAATTTGTGGGAATCTAATGAACAAAGTCTTGCGCACCCTTAAAATTGTAAGACTTATTTTCAAATTTCCATACAAATTTACCCCCTTCTTCACATCCTTGGGGGTTGAATTTCGAAAAATCGTTTCATAGCAGATCCTAGAAGCTAGCTAGCTTTATACAGGGTGTCCGGTGGCAGGTTTATGTTTCCAAAAGTGAATAAAATAAAAATTATGAGACATATTGTTTTATTATTTAGTTTATCATAAACAGAAAGAATGCGGAATTTAATTTTTATTTGGAAATGGACCACTGTGTTTCGTGTCACGCGCTGCAGCAGGCTTGGCTGGATGTTGTGAATTTCACGGCGGATATTTTCCTTCAGCTTCGTGATAGACCGCGGGTTATTGGTGTAGATTTTACTTTTGAAGTACCCCCATACAACAAAAAATCCATAGGGGTTAAATCTGGAGACCTTGGTGGCAACGGGACGTTCCTAAAGCGACTGATCAATTTTCGTGGGAAATATTCACGGAGCAAATTCACGGAGATTGCGGCAGTATGGGGAGTCGTCCCACCTTGTTGAAACCACGTGAGGAGTGAGATGGATGTGCTCGCAAATTTGGTAGAAAATAATCTGTGAACATGCATCCATAATTTTCACCGTTTACATTTATCGCTTCTCCTCTTGCACTTTAAAAAAAGGGCCGAATGATGCCGTTTGTCGATAAGGCGCACCAAATAGTAAATTTTGGGCAATGTAAAAGTTGTTGGTGTTTCTGTCGCGGACTACGTGTTTGTGAAGCCCAGTAGCTTAAAACGTGCGAAATCTTTCCAACATTTCACAAAAATTTCTGTGTAAATTAAAGTAATTTTGTTTAAGTTCTTGCACTAATTGAATTTTAAAAGGATGAAATTTCAAGTCTTTCTTTAGAATTTTATGAACAAAAGTTTTCGGAAGTGCCAAAGCGGCCGCTCTTTTCCGCACTGAGAGACGTGGATTTCTCCGTAAGCTTCGTTCCACTTCCTGAATGTTTTTCTGGGCCCTGCCCTGACTGAGGGGTATTCAGAGCTGAAGAACTTGTGTGGAACCTTTGCACCTACTACCGAATCAAATTCACACTTGGTCCATCGCTCAACCGTCGAATATCGTAATGTGAATAAAATTGTCGGCGCGCACTCACGTAAGAATCATCACTTTTTAAAAACGCTTCAATAGCGAACACACAATACCCTCCCGACCACAGCGGCATTGTGACGGACAAACCCGCACTCTCGGTGATTCAAATGATACCACGCCCCCCCACCACCGTTTACAACTTTTTAAGACATTCGCATTTGAAAATATGAATCTGCCACCGGACGGACACCCTATAATTTTGGACATTTCGTGATTAGTGATTTTCGCTTCTATACATATTATAAAATGGGGGGAAATGATGTCTTTGATGTCTTGTAAAAATATTTGCAGTGCCATTCACGTTGTTAATGAAAATTGTTATGGGTTAGCTTTAGGAAAATTCTCTTTTATTTGATAAAATTCTTTACTGGATGTGCTCTATTAATCTGTGATATGTATAGTTACGGAATATAAATTGTACTTATTAATTGTTGATATATTTATGTTATTATAGATGAAGAATGCAATAAAAGCATTGGAAGCGTTGGATAAGATTGTCTTATTTGACTGGTTCCTAAAGGCCTACATTAAACGAATACATATGTTATGCACAACGACCTGGAGCTCAATGTAAATAAATGCGAGGTTATGTAGCTCTTTAGGAGCCACAGTGCTGTGGTATTTGGGTACACACTCTCTACCAACGCCATTCCTCGTGTGAAATCTATCAGTGACCTAGCTGTAATACTTGATTCAAAGTTGGACTAATATCACTATACTGTTTTCAAATGTAACTCCATGCTAGGATTCATTAAACCTTGATCGAAAGAGTTCTCTAACTTTCAAGTTGCCTCAACCACATTACTCCCATTGAGTCCGCTCAGCGCAACTTCCTAGGATCTTTCCACCTTTCATGAACATATCACTCTTGTTAAATTGATATCCTTGAAAACGTGACGTAAAGTCGCCGACTTGGTGCTTATAATAAGTATTCTTTAGGGTTAATAGTCGCAATTCTAAAGATCCATTTCTTTTGCATGTTAATCACTTGGGTCACGAAACGAAGAAGAAGAGTTATATGTGGCTAACGTGTTTTAAACGCTGCTGATTTTCCAAGTAAACTCTGTTCTGTTAACAGTTTTTCAATTGAAGAAGTACGAGCTGTAGTGTCAAGTGCTGTGTTTTCGCTTTAAACAAAAGTATTTTTGAAATCTGTATTGTTCAGCCCAACCCAGTCAAATTTCTGAGTGCATTTCATCATGTCAGGGCCAGTTTTTCGAGAAACTCGCACAACTAAGGCCAAAGCTAATAAACCATCCACACATACAGTAACTACATCAATGTTTGTCGCACCAGCCGCTGATTTCAATGAGAATGAAAATGTCTCCGACTTGAATTCTAATTAAATAGTTTTCTCCAAAACGTGACAAAGAAATTAGACGAAATTAAGAGGGAATTTCAACTTCAGATCAGCGTTCTGCATGAGACCATCAAGACTTTGGTGACACCGTGAATGAATGAATTTGATTCACGAATTGACTGTCTGGAAAGGCTTACTAATGCAAGTGATCTGGTTGTAAATGGTATGAAAATCTTGACAATCTACCTCCTCCTCCTGTAAAGCAAATTTTTCGTACAAAAGGGAAGAATGGTAACAGCTCTGACACCTCTGTAATTATTAAATTGCATGCCGCAAGGGACAAAATGAATATCATAAAAGCAGCTGCTGCTAAATTTAAGTCATCTGGTCAACCTTTGTGTGTCAAGGACGTTGGAATAGATTCGGTTCAGAAAATATATGTCCACGAAAGCCCTACCACCCGTAGTTATTGCATATATCGGCAAGCGCTTAGACTTAAACGCAAAAAACAATTAAATTCTGTGTATACTTTCAATGGACAGGTATACTTGAGGTTCAAACCAGGGAACAAGGCTCTACTTGTGAACAACATTAATGACTTGGATTCTTTTGCGGCGCCCACTAAATAATGATGTATGAATGTATGAATTATTATCATCGTTCATCATTATTCATTTGTTTTCATCAATCCTGCACTTATGCTACTTTTTAGTTGAATTGATATACCTAGTACTTAAATTTTGTTATTTATGAATTTCACTTTGCATGTATTATAGTTTTTGTTATGAATTTTTGAATTTTATGCTGGTTACTCAGTGTTTTTTGGATTTCTTCTCTAAAATTTCATGCCATTGTATTGTTTTTTTTGAATTTCGCTATCTCAATTTCTTGTTATTTTCGGTGTGTATTGCATCGCATGTCTATCGGTTTATGCATTTACGATAATATAATTTCTTCCTTTTACCCGCTGCGCGCTGTAGATTTTCTCTATTTAACGAGTGCCTTCTTTTATGACTACTGGTGGTGTTACTAGTTCTTCTGGCCCAGCCACAACCACCTCCTCCTCTTTACTTGACCTTTTCTTAGTTGGAAACACTGATCGAGTTCTATTTCATAACCAAATCTCCTTTCCATGGTTTTTCTAAACATGACCTAATTTTCCTCACATATGCTTTAGGTATGAATCACAGTAATACATCGTCATTTTCTTTCCGTGATTTTAAAGCTATTGATATCGACATTCTGTCCTCCGAATCCTCTGGACTGAACTGGCATAGAGTATACATCATGACATCTGTGGACGAGCAAATTAACTATATTGAAAACCTTTTTCATTACCTTTATGATAAATATGTTCCCATTAAGACGCAATACCACCTGCCCCTGGCTTACTTCCAAGATTTCTACATTAATCGAGAACAGAAATGCAGCATATTCTCGTTGGAAACGCTTTCGAAGACCACAGACATGGAACATTTTTCGGATCCTTCGTAATAAAGTCACCACTGCCTTACGATGCTCTAAAGCCGGATACTTTAACTCAAAGCTCAACGTGAGTTTACCAACCAAACAACTGTGGTCCAATCTAAGCGAGCTTTTATACATAAATCAGTTTTATTCTTTTTGCATTTGGATATTAGAATAAATCAGAAAATTGAATTAAAAGAATGAGAATGCATTTTTTATTCGCATCGTTTCACACGAAATAAATGCTTAAAAAGCTAATTCGTATCATGTATGATTTATTATGAGCATTGGAGCAAAATGCTTTTCATTATTTTCTATCTGTATATGTCATCATTCAAATCTACCGCTCTTTGCAGAAGCCATATAATATTTGTTCAATGAAATCTAAGTGAAAGATGGTGACGAGAAGTAAAAAGATAAAACTGCGTCGAGAGAAAAAATAAGTCTATTCTAGTCATAGCATTAATTATGTAGTTGATAAGAAAGACATTTCCCGAAAGGATGAATAAACTTCTGATAAACATTTTTAATTATAACCGAGATAGGTTAGGATGAAGACTTAGGACGAACGTGGGAAATTAATTACTTGGCAGCTAGTTGCCTCATGCGTGTTATATAAGACATCTTATTAGCTGGCGAGTTTCTGCAGCTATTAGGCAATTTCAGCTTCCTTCGTGTACGGATATTGTATCACATTATTTGCGTTGATTTCCTGATTACTAACATTTCAAGGGCGAATAACCATTACACGTGAGGAAGTTTTATTTTTATTTAGAAATGTCTTGTTAAATATTACATAAAGTTAGTGTTTGTATAAATGCGTCCGGCGAATTTAAAGAGCAACTTTGAAATGTGGCGATTTGGTGTCTAGTAGTAGGCACGGTTCTAAAATTTTTTTTAGATAAATGAGCAGATTTAATTTTGTCTTTGTAGAAGCTCTCAGTCTTTCTTTCAATACAGTTAGTCCGGACAAATTAAATTGTTATTTTTGGTAAAATGTAATAAATCAACTTTCATGTTTTGATTTTCTTTTGAATGACTTACTTGACTCTATATAGAATTGTTTACTCCTCGATAAACACATTCGCAGGTTAATTTTAATCAGTGACGTAATGTTAAGAGTACAGGAATTGCAAAGGATACCATTCTCATTTTTTTAAATAATGAGTTTCCCTTCTAACCCAGAAGGCGCACTTCTCAGCATGGAGCCGAGAACTATTTACCCATCTTCGCAATAAGTATTCACACATTTAGAGAAACGTGTTAAGATTGGGCTCCCCGATAAGCATGCAATACAAGTAATTGTTAATAGGTTAAACAATTAACAGGACAGAAGAAAATACAAGACAATGAAATTAGTGACAAACAAATCTCAACAGGACCATGGGTATAAATGAACACAAAACAACCCAAAATTGCCGATGCATAACATAGAGACACAAAGTCACAGAACCATGTGAAGACGACACTTAAGCACATCCTTAGAAACACTCAGGTCGAAATGCTCTACAACGCGGTTGACCGCCATGCACATGCGATTAATGGGCTCATGCTTACCGTGATTAGTTCTGGAGAAATTAACCTGTAAAAGGGGGACACCCCTCAAGCAACGATCATTAGATCTAAAGGATACCCTGCCTCGGAGCTCCGCAGAATCGATACGCGCGTTCAAGAGCTGGTGAACAAAAACTATATCGGCAACATTACGACGTTGCTCAAGGGTAACGATGCCAATAAGATTAAGGCGCTCACGGTAGGGTGGTAAGATCATGGGATTTTCCCAGGGTAGATCATTAAGCGCGAGTCTAATGAACTTGCGCTGAACAGATTCGATACGGTCGATATGTACGGTGTAGAAGGGATTCCACACCTGGGACGCATACTCCAGCAGTGGCCTAACAAACGTGCAATACAATGCCAGAAAGACCAGACGACTAGAAAACTCCCTGGACCACCGAGTCACAAAACCAAGCATAGAGTTACCTCTATTAACCACATAATTAATATGGGAAATGAAGTCGAGCACATATCCCTGATTTCCACGATATTCGCTACTAATGGCCTAACAGGTTTTTGAGGTAGCTGAATTCGGATCTATTGCTCAAATCTGAAAATTCAAGATGGCATATCCAAGATGGTGGCCAAATATTCAGTTTTTATGAAATTCTATGAAATTTGATACCAATTCGGGGGGCTTGAAAGTAAAAAAAAAACAAATTCACTTCACCTTTAAGGAAAAGTCACCATCTTTCTCTTCCAGATGTACAGTAATGTGAAAAAGTTTTCAGAAATAATTTTCGAGTTCTTTAAAACGATAAATTGAAGCTATCTATTTCTTGTAGATATTATATTTATAATAATAATATAATATTAACTGAATGGTACTTCATTTTATTCATTTTTAAATTTTTGCTTATCTCAAGTACTATCGTAAACATTATAAAATTAACAAAATTGTCCTTGACAGAAGTGTGAAAATGTTTTCGGAATTTGAACAAATATCTGAAAAAAAATAAAAAAAACTACTTTTACTGTTGGAGTATTTGCCAAAAATAATACCTTATATATACGGTTTCCCTTGTTTTTACGTCCTGCAATCGAGTTGGCATTGACTCGACCAATTTGTTTGTTATGCTCGCTAATATGTTACTCCACTCTTTATATGAAATGTCTTGAAACTTTGGTAAATGAGGGTTATTATATACCATCACAAGTGCAGTAACTGCAAGTGGATCACTATTATATGCATCGAAACGATTAACTGTGCGTCGATTCCGTTTTTGGTGACCTTGAGGATCAAGTCCTTCCAGATGTTGTATTGTACTATGAGACGGCTACCTACGATCCTGAAATTTGTGTTTGTACAATTCAACTGTTGCAACATAGTTGTGCTGCGCCTCTCCAAGAACCAATAAAATATCCACGATTTCATTCGGTTCGTAATCCATGATCACCGACCGATATGATGTTTTATACATAACTCAGCCTTAGCAAATAAAACTTTAAATTAAACTTTAATTTTCTTTAAAAGAAAATTATTTCCAGGAAAACTAATTTACTTTAAACTGTGCATATTGTCAAATCTGACATCCACTCTGCATAAAATCGCATACTTTGGTGAAAGCGTGTGTTTTTATTAATATTTTTTTCGTACCTCATCTTCTGAGGAGAAGGTGAAAGGCACATATGATTTTATTTTGAACTACCGACGGCACTATTTACAATATTAAGTAAACACTTACTTTTTTATAAAAAACACCTTCTCTGGTACCGTCACAGTTCCAAATAGTAACACGAACAACTCGAATGCATTGCGACGAGCATTCCCGCATTCGTCAGCGAATATCTGGTCCATCTGCAAAGTCTGCGGTGTCGTCGAACTTTTGAGCTTATTACTGCAAACAGTGCAGAATTTAACGGCCAAATTTGAAGCTCACTTAAAGATCAACTTCATTTTCTTAATAAGGTACCCCGTTTTTCACACCGAAAAGAGAACGTAAATTTTTACCTTCGAGTATGTGAATCACTTATGGGCCAAAGCGATCTATGTATAGGGGTCACTTCAAAGTCAAATAAAGTAATTATAGCTAAACGGTGCATCCACAGGTTGAGAATAGTAGGAATGCCTGCAGATATGAAGGTCAGCTGCGAATATGTGAGAATAAGTATAGTCTACATATTTGAAGGTCAGCTGCAACACTTAAGAATAATTAGCCGCGAACAATTTACTATATACTCATTACTTTTTTTATATCCTAGATGTAGGGTATTATAGTTTTGAGGAAACGTTTATAATGCATAAAAATATTCATGATACACAGAAATAAACTATATTTCTATTAATCGGAGAAGAAAAGAAATCGTTTAATAGATGTCCGTCTGTTTATCTGTCTGTCCGTCCGCCTATCTGTCATATAAAAGTGTTATTTATTAAAGTCGCAAATGCAGATTATATTCAAAAGTTTTTGCGATCGTCATAAAAATACGCATATATAGTTTTTCGAGATGGCTCATTGCGAGTCTAGAGTCGCAGATTTCTTACACTCAAAATGGTGGATTCAATATGGCGAACAAGATATTTTAAATGTCAGTGGAATGTTCGCAAAATGGCAGATATGTAGGATTTTGCGGTGACTGATTACGAATTTAACATTAATTTTTAATAATTCAAGATCGTCATGAAAATAAGCCCATAAAGACTTCCGATTTCGAATATGGATTTGAGTTTTTGGTACTAATGGCGGTTCAAATTTGGCGGACAGGTTTTGTCGAAAGGTCAACGGAACGTTCACGAAGGCACATATAATGCTTCTTGCGGTTGCTGTTTACGTTAACTTTTGCGAATCCAAGACGGCGCATCCAATATGGCGGACCCATTTTTATAACTTACATGTAGGTCTAGGATGTTATAGCTTTAGGCAAACGTTTGTAATGCAAACACGCATGTTATAAGTTAGTAAACTATATTGCCATTAATGGGAGCAAGAAAAAAATCATTTAGTATATGCCGGTGTTGTGAGGTCCAGATTAATATCTTTTCTGGACCTCTCACAATGTGAGAGAGAGTGCAATGCCCCCAGAACTTCGATTGCAGTCATATGCAATCACATTTAGAATGGGAATTGCAAAATAATTCGAGCAAGCAGAGCTTTTCAGGTCGATGCCTACAGTAAGCAACTCTGTCGAATTAAAGTTCCCGATTTCCTAACGGTGAACTGTAAAGTAAGCGAGTGCATGGTGCAGTAGAAAAAAATAATAATATTCGAAATTGAACAACTTTTCCATCCCTCCTTTGGGAGTGAAGAAAAGGATCCTTGTTATAAATATTTCTAAATCGAGTTGAAGTGGATCTAGATTTTGGCCTCCCTTCAATAAAGACCCTTCTCGAGTCCCACGGAGGAACCAGACCGTTCAGGCAGGTTTTTATAAAAAGGTTCCTTCCGGGTGCTTAATCAAAATTCTCCCAAAAGTACCAGAATTAGCAAGCTATTAGGCACTTCGCACACGACCCAAATTATACAACTAACTCTCACTTCTCGTTCTTCACATAAATTATATACCTCCTATCAAATATTAATTTAATAGCCCCTATTATTTCCTGCTTGCATTTTGCATTTTAAATTTCCAATCGCAATCCCCTCATTATTTCCGACTATCACTGTTCAGGTTAACAAGAGACCTTCGACAGTTACTTGTTGAAGAATTTTCTGACGTAATTGTAATTATAAAATGGACACACAGAAATTCTTCAAATTCACAGAGCGAATGCTTTCCCCCCTTGACCGCAATTGAAAAATCGAAATCCAAGCGCACAATTACATCGAAATAACAAAATTGACGGGCACAGTGTAGAAGGCGTCGCCCATGCACCAGTAATTAAAGAAATGAATTTTCTTATACTTATCTCTGGGTTAATCGTTCCTTCGAAGTTTTCCTGCTTGTTCTGAACTCCTAAGGTTCCTTGTGTCCTATTTCTCCATTACGTTAACCACAGAAAAAAAAACTTATTCCTCTTTCTTTGCCAGTTAAAATCCTCGCTTATCACTTTCAGTACCTGATCGAGAAGAAGAATCCACGCCACACTGTTCTTCCTCTTCGCTTTCCCTTTATCAACTCTAGAATCTCCCTCCCTCATCCCCAATGCAGAATAAGACCCAGAGAGGCCTTCCCATTAACATTGCGTGCATACATTTGATGCCAGAGGTATGAGAAGAATTTTGTAATTATTTGAAGCACGACACTAGGGTGGGAAGGTAATTCTTGTCCCATCGGCAATTTGCCGCAATTATGTTTTAGTGCAATTTTTGGTTCGGGTCCAGAATTAAACTTCTGCAAAAACCCTCACTCTGTTCCCAGCGAACATCAAGCAGTGGCGGAAAGCGATCGAAAATTACAAGAAAAGGGTAAAGAACCTAGAACACGCGCGAGGCGTTCTTCAATTATGCAAATTTGAAATACAGATTTATTAATGTTGTGGTCGCGGTAAACATTTCGAATGTCACTTCTGACAGACCGGGATATGCTGGTTCCCGCCTCTGAAGCTGTGCGAATTTGCACTCTGAGCAGACGAAGAAACTTAAAAGAGATAAAATCACAAAGTGAAATTGTGCAAGGGACAGGTCTAGTCAGAAGTGAACC
>QYTT01095076.1:14869-36159 GCA_006980735.1 Dasypogon diadema
GGTAGGTTAATAATAATAAAGAGACAATTGTTTTTGCATGCTATTATTTAAAATTTTATGAATTTTTCCTTATCTGTGATAAAAGAAATTATAAATGGTATGACGCACACAACAACTTTTAATGTGTTAAATTAAACTATAGACATTAGTGTAAATTTTAAAGTGTATTATTCAAGAAATTATTACATAACATATAGCTACTTGTAAAAGAATGGTGACAATAATCGAGACGATTATATAGCCAGGATGACCGAATTGTAAGAGATTTTAATACTTCTCTGTTCAAATTAATTCTATTTAAAAATTTCAATATAAATTTGTGTTAGTGGCAATGCCAGTAGCCACCACTAGTTCTTGTCAATAAATCTGTAACGGTCATCGATTTAGATTTTAGAGCTCAGCTAGAAAAAAAAAGTGTATCAATAGTCAGTCAATAAAGTCACCGCGTACAGTAAACAAGTTGTTTTATTCGTCTCTCAAAGATTCTGTTTTTTTCCTCACACAACTGCAACGAACTTGATCATACTGGCTCGTTGTGCTCCAAACCCAAAAGGGTTAAAGGTTCATGTTTTCGCTGCGGAAAATTGGGTCATAGGTCTAATGAGTGTCAGGAGTCGGGCCCGGTGATGACAGTCCAGAATAGTGGAGTCAGACAGGATCAAATCAATAGGTATGCACTGCCTGCTACTAATGATTTTGAATTTTTTATAGAATTCGAGTTCAAAAATGTTGAGGATGGAGATGCAAGATTTACATGTTCGCTGATGAGCCTGGTGGATTCTGGCAGCAGCATTAGTTTTGTTCAGCAGCGTTTTGTGCCTCCTCAGTTGGTCAAACAAGTGCAAGCGGATGGTCATAGGTTCTTTGGCATTAATGACAGTCAACTTCAGGTACTGGGTATATCGCATCCTAAGGTTAGTTTTAACGACAATTATATTAGTTTATATTTATACATAGTTAAAGATTTTACTATGAGATATCCGGTAGTATTGGGAAGAGATTTTATTGGTAAAAGCAAACTAAAATTAGGCCCTATAGGAGCCCTAAGTAGTGTAAAGAGTGTCTTAGACGTTCAGATCCCGAACAATTTAGACTTTACTCACGAAATTCTTAATATAGATACAGTTGAAGTGTCAGATGTACCATCTTTAGATATTAACGATAAATTGCCGCACAATATTAAGCAAGAGATTACTAGCATTGCATCAGAGTCCTTTTTTAACGGGGAAGCAATCCTAGGTTCGAGTAATATCAAGATGTGTATAAACTTGTCGAGGAATGAACCATTTTTCTACACGCCACGTCGAATACCTTTTGCCCATAAAGAGAAATTGAAATTGAAATTGAAAAAAAAATCGAGACGAGTTGCGCTTATGCATAGACTATCGAACTTTAAACAAGTATACCATCCGAGATAATTTTCCATTGCCCTTGATTGAAGAAATCAACTATTTGGGATACGTTGTCAGTAGGCAGGGGATACGTCCCAACGAAGAGAATCTTCGTGCTATCCGAGATTTTCCTATCCCAAAGTGTGCTAAAAGTGTCCATAGTTTTGTTGGCTTAGCTTCCTACTTCCGGAAATTTATAAAGAGTTTTGCTTTAGTTGCCAAACCGTTGTATGATCTCTTAAAGAGTGGCGCTGTCTTTAAATTTGGTGAAAAGGAGCATGCGGCCTTTAACACTTTAAAATCTATGCTTTTGGAGGCTCCAATTCTTGCCATATACAGTCCAAAAATGAAACGGAGTTGCATTGTGATGCAAGTAGCGTGGGTTTCGGGTCTGTTCTGTTTCAACGCCAGGCAGATGGTAAGTTCCATCCTGTGTTTTATTTTTCGAAAAGGACAACAGAAGTGGAGTCAAAATATCATAGTTATGAGCTAGAGACTTTTTCCATCATATATGCCTTACGAAGATTTCGAACGTACTTGCTGGGGATCCCTGTCAAGATAGTCACTGACTGTCAAGCGTTGACACTTACTCTAAATAAACAACACTTAAACCCTAGGATTTCTAGTTGGATGTTAGAACTTCAAGAGTACGAGTATAAAATAGAACATCGATCCTCTAACAGAATGGGCCATGTAGATGCATTAAGTCGTTGCACCGAAATCCTGAACGTGGAGGAAGAAGAATTTGATTATGCTCTTGCTGTGGCTCAAACCCGCGATCCTGAAATTAAGCAGTTAATACAAGAAGTGGAGAATGGTGTGTCATTTGGGGGCGGATAAGTTGTATGAGTATCTTAGGAAGACCTATTGGTTCCCGGGTATGAGAGACAAGATCAGATGATTTATAGAAGGTTGTCTTAAGTGCGCGTATTTTTCATCAAATTCAGGTAAGGTAGAAGGTGTCTTGCACAATATACCTAAGGGCAGTACTCCTTTCGAGGTGATTCATATTGATCACTTTGGCCCTCTTCCAACTACAAAGAACGGATTTAAACATATTTTTGTGGTAATAGATGCTTTCACCAAGTTTACTAAATTATATGCTGTGAGCAAAACTAAGGAGGTAACTAATTGTCTTGATTCGTGTTTTAACGCGTACAGCAGGCCTTCAAAAATTATTTCCGATCGCGGTACTTGTTTTACTTCGAGTGAATTTTCAGAATATTGCGTAAATAATAATGTCATCCACGTAAAAGTTGCTACACATTCTCCTCAGAGTAACGGTCAGGTCGAAAGGGTGAACAGACTCCTAACTCCCATGTTATCTAAGGAGGCCAAGGGTACATCTACTGGAAATTGATATGAGAAATTGAACAAATCGGAATTCGCATTGAATAATACGATCAATCGAAGCACAGGCTTTACTCCAAGTCAGCTTTTGTTTGGTGTGAGTCAAAAGGGTGAATTCTGCGATGGGATAAAGGAGTATTTGGATGGGCTTGAGCGAGAAGACGTCCGTGATTTGAATGGGATTAGGGAAAGGGCATCTGAAGCAATGCTTAAATCGCAGCAGTATAACAAGAATTAGTATGACCTAAGGCACAAGGCACCTCGAAGGTATAGAAAAGGTGATTTGGTGTTAATAAAGAACGTAATAACAAACCCAGGTATCAATAAAAAATTACTTCCTAAATATCGAGGGCCTTATGAAGTGTCAGAAGTTCTAGATAATGACAGGTATATGATAAAAGATGTCGAAGGACATCAGTTGTCTAGATTGCCATATAATGGGGTTTGTAGTCCGGCAAATATGAAACCTTATATATTTTGATTTATTGTATTATGTTGTTGTGGGGTTTGAGCGGATATAGATGCATATTTTAGTTTCTGAGAATATTTTGATAATTGACATTGACACATTATATTGGTAATACGAGAATGAGAGAAGACAATAAGAATAGGAGCTAGTTTAAGAAGTTTAATAAATTTATTACAACTGTAATTTCATTAACTAGTTGGTACTTACTTTTTTGTAATGTAATTGAAGAGGAAAGTGTATTTAAAAAACTGATCGTCAGAGTAAGGAAACACTATAAGTGATAGCATTGTAATTTTCCTAAGGATTTTCGGGATTTTCTTTGCAATTTAAGTGATAAATCTCTGGCATTCTAGTTCTCTTAGGTGTATCGTTACACTGTCGTTAATGTATATTACCTCTGTCTGTATCTATTGATAGGAGACAGAAAATATTTAAAATCTAGTGTTGCTCAAGCAGGTCTAGTGTGTTACATATTACGTGTATGAAAAGTGTAAAGGCAATGGGTATAATCGGGACGATTATAGGTCAGGTTGGCCGAACTGTAGAAAATTTCAAAATACACAGAAAAAGAATTTTTATTAGAGAATAATATTCAAATTGTGTAGCGTCATCGCTTATCGGTTCACTTATTGTTCTGCTGTGTTTTGTTTGTGTGCAATGCCGACTGTACCCACTGCCATCGATTTCTAGGGATGATCATTATGTAATAGCGTTCTAGTCACTAGTCAATAAAGCAACCTGAACGAGATCGAACGCCTGAAGTTTTTTTTTTCTTGTAATACCTCTGATCGCCTCAAAAGCCTACACTCTTTTTTACAAATTTCACACAAGAAACTTTTCATTTTTTCAATCAACTTTCACAAATTCACAACTTTAGGAAATACAATTCTATAACTTTTAACAACATAAACACTGCATAAACACTGCAATACTGCCAATAAGTGTAGTTTTTTTTTAACTTGTAATGATCCACTGATCACAACTGAAATAATTTCCCTCAGCAGCGCAGCGCCTCAGCGTTTGATAAAAATTGCTTCAAAAACCACATGCTAACTGCAAGCATCGTTCACTTATATTCGAAAAACGTGCATTAGAACCACAAAACCACAAAATTCAGAGGAATGCACACTGAGCAATTAATTTTAAATAAAAAAAGATTTATTCACCTCTTTTAATAGTTATTTATTTCACCCATTATCAATTACGTTGACATCATCGTCGCTATTATCATCTGTCAACAGCTCATCATTTCTGAAGATTAGGTGAAAAGATTTTCCCCTTTGACCTTTGTTAACGACCTTGCAACTAACAGATGAAGTGTTTCTTAAATCTGACTTTCGCATACCTAGGAGGTAAATATAGATGATGGTCGTTCAGTTCATGCAGAATCCTATTGCCAAATTGTGTTTGCTCTCGTCTGGTATCCAAAATCCTATATGCTCTATTCAGAATCATTTGTCTCAACGCCAAAGTCTCCTTGTACGAAAACGAATTCCAAATTGCCAGAGGTCCTTTTGAGCGTTTCGAACCACTTGGTTCATTAAAATCACTGGATCTTTTACGGCTCATTTTTTTTGTAAGTAATTACTTTTGTACCACGACCGAACTGTGATTGTGACAAAGTTTGTTCTGAAATTTATACGAAAAGTTTCGAGCAAGTAATCAGAATTTTCTCAAGAACTGAGAATCTCAAAAAATGAACTAATAATTATTCTCTCAAAATATGTTAGAACCCAGGAAATTGAAACCACATTTGATTTGATAAAGCTTTTGATTTTAATGAAAAATCTGAAAGCATGAATTTTATAAACCAAGGCAAACATATATAACAACAATAACTTAGCGCTGTTTAAGCCAAAAAAATGAATAAATTCGGTAATCATTGGCTTTAACACGTTGTCGCTCATTTTAAAACCGGTGAGTGCTTCCAAAAACACACTTCTTTTTTTTTGTCAATTAGTTAGGTTTTGGGGAGTTCGATCAAGATTTCATACTTACAGATTAAAATCATTGTATTTTTTAATAAATTTTCCTAAAAAAGGTCGACGTCTATAGCCGTCATTTCACAGTTTCGATTTCTCTGGTATGCAAGAAAACGACTATAGAAGTTTTGATATCTAACGATATTTTTTGAAAATAATTTGGGAAAAAATATAAAAGGTATATTTTTATAAACACTTATAAGCACTTAATAAGAGAGTGAAACTCAAAACCACTAGAGCAAATTAGAGAAAAATTTACAGTATGTAATAGTATAGCTATTACAGGATTCGATTGTGTCACCTTTTTGCGAATAAAGCCAATTGTGTTAAAAGTGAGGATTTTTTCTTCCAAGCAAGTTCCCTTTACCACACAACAGGAAATGTAGGTGTTAGGTGTGGGGTCGATTGGTCGATTTTAAAAAGTCGAGGAAATTTAAAATTATCGATTTGTTGAATCAATTGTCCAGTGATTTGTCGATAAAGACTTAAAACCGTTGTACTTCGACATATAAAAATTGACTGTGGTGAAAGTTATAAACGTGTGATATGGCGTACCCACATAAACATTTGAAATGTATTAAATAAAGCAATTGAATTTTACATGTAGAATAAAGCTTCCATATGGCAGCACTTTTAGTTTAGTTTGGTCTCGCCCTTCTGGCTTTACCAATTTAGAGTTCAGTTCCTGTTTGTACTGTAGCAAAAGCGTGTAGACACTCTTTCTTTGTAAAATAAACTCATTATATTGTAAAGAAGTTTTCTTTCATTCACGAACCAGAGTTGGTGCCCCTCTAATTTAAAACGCACATGTGTGTTGGAAGACTGTCTTCCGCATGGCGAATTGGAGCTTTATTGAAGGTCCGGTAACCATCAGTTTTCTCTCCCGGAAATTCAAATAATCAGTAAGTGAATTTTTTTTGTTCAGTTGTAATTAAATCTATTTCTTGGTTTTCTCAATATTTGTACTACTATCTATTGCATTTGTAAATGAAATACTTGTGAAACAAAAATTAATTTTGTGAGTGGAAATTGTGCTGTACTTATGAATGGTTATAATACACGAAGCAAAAACAAAAATCCGGTAGAGTCGAAAATATTAGCAATAGAAATTCTGAATTTTCCAGTCGTTCTCTTTCCCTTTCTGAAAGTGACTTACCCGATTTTAACGAACAAACAAAAATGTTGCGAACCGATGTGCAATGCTAATAACAACCAAATAGATTTTAATATGTTGCTAAGCATTATAGAATCGAAATCACGAAATACGCAGACTATACTAACTGGCCTGATCTAAAGAAGATTTTACTCGAAAATTTCTTAGAAACTAGGACTTCAGCTCAAATTTAGACCGATCTAATAAATTCCAGGCAGGTCCCTTGTGAAAACGTTCGTACTTTTGCTGATGTTATGGTCGCTTCCGCTACCTTTCGGAAATATAAAAACTGAGATTCTTAACAATATAAACACGAGTTACATACATTGACCTTCAACCCACTTTAGATAAATGTAACATGACAACGGATCTATCCGAGTCATGCAAAATAAAGTTGAAGCCAAAGCCAATGTCATGGTAAAATCACAAATTACCGTTTCCCAGACATATTGTCATTTAACACCTTCTTACAAAACTTATGTTGTACCAAGGTATACAGAAAATAAGTCATGTTCTCACGGAAAATGCTTACTTTGTAAAATCATGTCACGTTGCATCAAATGTAATCTTGCATTAGCAAGAATCTGGAAACTCTTCAGTAGGAGTCTGTCGCGATACTTGCCGAGAACAATACGTAAAATTTAAATAATAGGAGTATAATTTTATCTACTTGGAAATAGAATTGATTATAAAGTGTTATTGATTATATTATATTGATTATAAAGTGTTATATGGTGAATAAAGGTTTTTGTGCTTAAGTGCCGAAGTTGTTTACCTCTACAAGTTCCAATTCCATTTTTTTGGTATCCCCTGAACTGCAAATTATCTAAGTTACGCGCGGTGTGAAGGCGCCCAATTTCCTGCGTGACCCGAAACATTTCTTTATTTGGAGATGTTTCTGGCCGGGCTGGAAATTCGGCACACATACACGCTTAAAACGAAGTCAGCAACATAAACAACAACGAACACACGGAAGGAGAAGTCTACCGTGATGAATAGAGGATGGTAGTGTTGGATTCCTGAAAGGAGGGAAGAAGAAGAGTTATTGGTTGAACGTGAAATCTACTGAAGAGAACCATATACGTCGGTGGAGAGCGCCGACCAGGCCAGATAAGTCATCTACATTTCTTTTATATGTCCAAATTTCTGCATCTTTCTCTTGATATTATTAGTTATATACAGTTATATTACTTAGTACATAGTTTATGGTAAAAATTTTCTTTAACGGGCACGGCCCGTGTTGTAAAAGGGGCAGTAAAAAAGAGCTCCTAAACACGAGTCGACTTAGTAATTTCTATCAAACAGAGTCGTGGAGTCCCTGTGTTTCTTTGTATAATGAGTCCAATTTCTGAACCAGAACGAACGATCACAGCTTAGAAATAAAATTTCTGCTGAATAAGGAAATTTCATGGATCAAAGTTAGCAATTTAGATATAGAAGTAAAAATTTTTTTTGCCAATGAAGAAACCTTTCTCGAATAAAATTTGGCTGATATAGACCTAGATTAAAATTTATTTGAAGAAGATTCTTAAACAAAAATTGACCGACTTAGATTTATAGCACATATATTCTTCTGCTCTCTTTTGTCTTCAGATTTTCGATTGAAATTATATTGGAGATTGACGGATGGGTGTCTGAGATCTTGAAGTGGATAATAGAAGCAGTGAGAGTGACCTGAGATTTATAGAAATATTCAGAAATATTTTATTATTTTGTGGGTGTGTGGAGAATTCCCACAAGGAAGCCATTTGGAACTATAATAAATTTGGGTGTAACATCGCCATTGTTTGAGGTTGTTCGCAGCAGCATTGGAGACTTTGGGATCAAAATGAGTGACCGAGAGGGCGAAATGACGCTGCAATATGGAAGTGCTGAGGAGGCTGTTAGCAGTGACGAGAGTGTTATTGCTGAGAATAATAGTGTTTTAGTTGGAAGCAAAGATATTGAGGACTTGAGTGTGAAGGAGTTAAAAGAAAAATTAAAAGAAATTTCAAGAAAGAGTGAGACAAATGGCAGAACAATTGGAGCAACGGGAAACCGGTTGTTCACAGGAATTGGAGGGTGCAGTAGGAGGGATTGAACAACAACCTATTCAACAGCAGCGACAAGAATTAGAGTGTGTAGGAAGTGAGCGACAGCAGCAGCAAGAGATACGTCGTGAAATGGAAATCTTGCAACGGGAACAAGATTTATTGTCAAGGGAGAAGGAAATATTGGACGAGAAGTACTATTGATATCACACTAATAAAAGATTTAGTTCCAGACTATGACGGTACAGCAGATTTTAATAATTGGAGTTCACAAGTGGATGCGGTGAAAGATGCATATGAAGTAAATGATGAAGCTATGAAAATTGTTGTTGTGGGTCGTCTTAAATCTAGAGCACATACCTGGCTCCGGTCTAAAACAGAATATATAAAATTTGATTATTTTACGCTTATATGTAACTTAAATTATTTGTTCGGACAAACTACCAGTAAAGTAGCATTACGTAAAGAGTTTGAGGCAAGGGGATGGAAACCACACGAGAGTTTTATTGATTATTTTCTTGCTAAAGTCGAATTGGGCAATAAACTCTCACTTGACACAGATGAGATGATGGAGTGCATCATTGAGGGTATTTCTGACTACCATGTACGTAATCAGGCAGGGATGAAGAGATTCAAAACATTACGCGAATTATTAGAGGTTATGAAGACAATTACAATTGGAGTGAAGGAATAGAGGAGGAAAATAACATTGGAGAAGGGGCGCAGAGAAAGAGAATTGGACAGAAGATATAGCAAGAGACAAGATGAATTGGAGGATATTTCAAATTTAAAATGTTTTAATTGTGGCGTAAGAGGACATCTGGCTAGTAGCTGCAGAAAACCGAAAAGACAATGGGGTTCGTGTTACAAATGTCGTAAACAAGGACACAAGGCAGAGGATTGTGGTAAATTGGAGAGAACCGACGGCGACCAACGAGGTGATTATCAAGTTAAATCATTTCACCCAGATTATTTCGTAGAAGTCAAATTCGTTGAGACGAGAACGCGAATCAGTGTAGAGGCTATTGTCGATACATGATCACCTATTACCATGATCAGGCAGAGCACTGCACAAGGATTGGGCATTGCTCACGGAGCATATAAAGGAAACACCAGCTTCTTGGGACTTGGCAACAAACGAGTTTTTATTATAGGAGCAGCAAAGCAGAAAATTGAGGTGAGCGGGATACAATGCTATATAGAATTTATGATAGTAGGAGATCAGGATTTAGGAGATAATCTCTGGGTATTATTAAGTAGGGATTTTATAAATCATCCTGAAATACAAGTTATAATTAGAGGTTATAAGTTATATATTGGCAGAAAAACGAGTGATTTATTTGATATGTTGTCAATTGAATGTACAGAATTAGATATAAACAATGAACTTGATATTAATGAACAATTGGAGAAAGAACTAAAGGATGAAATAAAAATTATATTTTTGCAGTATCTGGATGTTTTAAATCTAATAGTGTAGGACCCAATTATTCCAATGATTTTGAGATGAAAATTCGTTTGAAAAAAGACGAGTCATTTGCTTGCAAATCTCGAAGAGTTTCATATTCAGAAAAATTAGCATTGCAAGAAATTGTTGATGATTTATTGGAGAAAAAGATTATTCGACCCAGTAATTCCTCTTATTGTAGTCCTATATTTTTAGTGAAGAAAAAGACAGGTGATTTGAGAATGTGTATAGATTACAGGCATTTGAATAAATTGACGTTGAAGGAGCATCTCCCTATTCCAATTATTAAAGTTTATTTACAATTGTTGAGTGGTAAAAGATATTTTACAAGTTCAGATTTGAAAAGTACTTTCCATAATGTGAGGGTGGATAAAAATTCGATTCAGTATACTTCATTCGTTACACCGTTTGGTCAGTATGAATATTTGAGAATGCCATTCGGTCTAGTAAATGCTGCATCAGTTTTTCAGAGATATATTACACAAATATTTAGAAAATTATTAGACAAAGATAAAATTATGATTTATTTTGACGACATATTTTTTGATACAGAAATATTCGAAGAACATTTGATAATCTTGAAGGAAGTATTAAAAATATTAGCAAGCAATAAATTAGAATCGGAATTAATATTTTCTTCCCTTGACTCGATGTCGAGTTACATCCTTTCCTAACCCGAGCGTACGTGACCAGCCGTTGAGAATCTGCTGATAAGGTACGCTTCCCGAGGTCTCAAGCAACCGCTTAGAATATTGCTCGGGGAGTCTAGTAAAAGCCGCAGAAGAAGCAAGTAGTCGGTCCGCGTATTTGAGTAATTAACTTGCTATTGAGTAATTAACTTGCTATCTAATTCTTGTAAATTTATCTAATTTTTACTATTTGATGTACAACGTAAAAAAAGGAATAATAATAAAGTACGTAATGTGACGACAGTGTTTTTCTTAATTCAACAACCTTCACCTGTAAAGATGACGACTAGGCTCCACTCGGCGGCTTTTCTCCCCTGTTGTGGAAAGCACGGCCGTCGAGATTTTATTACATCCGAGAGATACATAGCTTTATTGGTACGTGTTCATACTTTAGAAAATTCATAAAAGATTTTTCAATATTAGCAAAGCCATTATATGATTTACTGAAAAAGGACGCTCAATTCGAACTTGGGGAAAAACAATTAGAAAGCTTTAATATTTTGAAATCGAAATTAGTTGAGCAACCATTATTAGCATTATATTCCCCTGAAGACGAAACCGAACTTCATATAAACCCAAGAATAGCTAGATGGGCATTGGAGTTGCAAAATTATGATTATGAAGTGCTACATAAAGAATCGGGGAAAATGCAGCATGTGGATGCCTTGAGTAGAGTTCAAAATATCTTTATTTTGCAAGAAAATACATTAGAGCAAACACTAGTAATACATCAATATCAAGATGATAAAATTGGAGAAATAAGGAAATCTTTAGAATTAAAGGAAAGGAAAGATTTTGAACTACGCAACGGGTTAGTGTACAGAAAGACCATAAATAAGAGATTATTATTTTATGTTCCAAAATTACTATTAGAAAATATTATTAGAACCTGTCATGATGGCATGGGACACTTAGGGGTTGATAAAACTACTGACTTATTTTTGAATACGTATTGGTTCCCGAATATAGTGAGGTAAGGAAGTATATTAGTAGATGTTTAAAATGCATTATGTTTCAACGTAATTCAGGAAAGTGAGAAGGAGATCTGCATTTAATCCCGAAAGGCGCTAAACCATTCGACACAATACACATTGATCATTTTGGGCCATTAGAGCGCACGAAACGTCGGAAACGTCGAAAGACTCGTCTCACAATCCTCATCAAACAGTGGAGGGAAAGGGCCTATAACTTCATCTGGAGATCTAACAGTGGGCACAGAATCCAGCCAAGACGTTATATTTGTTTAGTGTGTTTAGTTTTTTCATAAAAGAAGAAAATTAATTTAAATGGTTTAATTTATTTTTTTTAATTTACTTTACCAAATAAAACACTTAACTGGCGCAGTCGGTAGGATTGCATTCGGAACTATTGCAATCTAACTAATGCCTAAAGTAAAACCGAGTCGAGATAGTGAAAGAGTTGGATTGTACAAAAATTTGCTAAAAGAAAATCGTGAGAAAATAAAAAGGGAAATTTATTGTGGCGAAGCGACCAAATTTTGCGAAGAAATGGTAACTAACGAAACAGCAGCAACAACAGCATCAACATCATCAGTTGCACCATCTACATCCACCTTTTCTGTCAGTGATCTAGTTAAGGATGCACAACGTATTCATGAATTCAGAGGAAATGGCGATTATGCACTCACATCGTTTTTACGTGAAGTGGACACAATTCTGCCACTACTTGATGGTTATCCCCAGACGAGACTATATGTGTATCAAAGGATCGTTATCAATAAAATTTAAGGACCAGCCTTAGATGTAGTGAGAACCCTAGGACTCCAAGCAACCTGGAGTGAAATAAAGGCAGCATTAATAAACAACTTTGGAGTAAAGGAAACTTATCACCAACTATATCACCAAGCACTTTCGGCAAGGAATACACAAGTCAATTGGATCTTCAAAATATTTCTGCTACTAGTGACGTTGACAACAACCCAAGCTCGTCTAGCAATCGGAAAAATTGATACGAATTATGGTTACTCCGAAATAAAGTTGGAAGAAGTAAACATGGTAAAAAACTATGATACTATATTGCATATAATCAATCCCACGGAAATCTTAAGCATAGTAGATAACTTAGAGAACAATATAAGGCAATCAGATTTACAGGAAAGAGCCATAACCCTAAACTATCAATTAAAAACAATTAGAAACAAAATTCAAACATTGACACCCCACAGGCAAACTCGAGGTTTATTTAATTTTGTAGGTACAGTACACAAATGTCTTTTCGGAACTATGGACAATACGGACAGAGAGGAAATAGAAGAACATTTAAACGTAATAGACACAAACAACCACAACACGATAACGAACCTAAACAGTCAAATCAGAATTAACGAAAACTTTCATGAAACTTTCATGAAATTAAAGGAAGTAATTGAAAAAGACAGGTCTATAGTAACAGAAAAATTAAATGAAATTGAAGATTACAACAAAATTTTATACAGGCAAACGATGTATACTGATTACGTACTTAAATTAAAAATATTACAAGATAACATTGATCATATACAAAGCAATACAGCTTCAGCTAGATTAGGTATTATACGTTCCAATATATTAACAAATGAAGAAATTGTAGAGTATAAGGTTGATTTGAAAAATTACAGAATATTAAACTTGAAGCAATCGATTATTGCTTGTAATGAAAATATTATATTTGTAATAAAAGTGCCAAATGAAATGGCAGAAAATATTGCTTATTCCAGTTGGTGATAACCTCAACAGAGAATTAATGTTTGATCCCCAAGAAATAATAAGGTATGAGAATCAAACTTATGATTATGACAGAAATAGAGATTGAAAAATTTAAAAATTAGTAGCAACTGCGTAATTAAGAAAAATTGCATGAAAATATTTAATAATGTATCAGAAATCATAGAATTATAAAATGGAACAATACTAGCGAAGAATCAGAATAATGTTAACTTTACCAGTACTTGTGACGAACGTAAATTCATAATGAATGGCAATTACCTAATTAGTTTCAATCATTGTTCGATTAAAATTGGCCATCATATCCTAAAAAGTAATCAAAGAGAGTTCAAACAAAGTTTCACTATCCCAAATTATCTAGAAGACATTAAAAATTAAAATAAAAAACTAATTTTTGAAGGCACAGTACTGAAACAAATTGCCAATGTTAATGAAATAAAAGAACTAAAATATATTAGAAAAACACATTATGTTTATGGTAGCATAATAACTTTTATGTCAATTTTAGCTGTAACGATCATTGCAATCTTTATTATGAAACGTCAAACGTTAAGATGAAGAATATTATAAGGACTCAGGAGAGTTCTGAATTTAGGAAGGGAGGACTTACGTCAGCAAACCTGGCTGACAACAAAAACCATAAAATTTTAACTTATAATTCACCTGATATGAAACGTGAACAAGAATCACATTTCATTTCCTATCATTTGTGAGAAGTCATAGAATCATATAATTCTAAATCATAATTCACCTGAAATGAAACGTGAACAAGAATCACATTTCACTTTTTATCATTTATGAGAATTTTCCAAAGTAAAGTTTCCCACAAATATTTTAAACATTGTCAGCAAGATTGCAATGAATGAGGTAAAACCTAAGCGAAGAGAGATATGTAGAATTTAGTCTTAAGACCGACTTCGTGTGAATTACTCTAAAGAGTAATCGTGGAATTTCATTTTCAAGTTTATAGTGATTAGTCTAAATAGAAAGTGTTTTTAGTTTTTTAATAAAAGAAGAAAATTAATTTAAATGGTTTGATTTCTTTTTTTATTATTTGCTTTACCAAATAAAACACTTAACTCGTGTGCTAATCATGTGTTCCGTTCATGGGGAGCTCTAAAAGAATATTTAAAGGACATGTAGTCCGATAAGAAACACCACGAGCATTTATTGATGGAATTATTAAGTTGTAAACAGCTTCCACACGAAACAATATCTCAGTACACGGAACTTCTCTAAGAAGAGTTCTGACTTCCATTGAACAAGGATAGCATCCTGAGGTTGAACTTCCAGGTCGTATTGCTGCAATGAACGACGTCGCTCTTCATACCTTAATTCTAAATACTAAACCCGAAATAATCCAAATGCTTCGTGCAAGAGAAATTACTACACTAAATGAAGCATTCAACATCGCTCTAGAGGAAGAAAAAGTTGCGTTGTAATTATAATTGTAATTGTAAGCGTTCTGGCCATAGTACTCAGAGTATCAAAATCTGTAGATATTGCAAAAATAAGAGTCACGACATATCTGAGTGCCGAAAAAGAATGAAAGCTAATCAAGGAACATCAATTAGAGCTAACCTCTCAGAATCAAGTAGGAATCCGGGAGGGAAGGAAAAACAGGGAAACATAGGAACTCTCGAACCAGCAGCAGTCCCTCGGGAGTTAAATCATCTCGCTGCATTGAATCTCGACTAATTTTATCAAGCTCAAGCGCTATTCACGTAAAATTCTCCTGTCCTAACTCCAGAAATCGACTTCTAACTGATAGCGGAGCAAATGTTTCGATTGTAAAATTTATATCTTCACAGTAAAAAATCTCACATTTAAACTTTAGCATGAAGCTAGTAAAATTGTACACAGACTTGATGTATATACGTAAATTATACGTCTTTTTACATAACAAATTCGTTATTACAGATTTCCCCCAATTTATACGTAAAATTTCATAAAAAAACGCAATTCTACACAAATTTTGTGTAATCTTAAATCAGCTTACATTCTTGTTGGAAAATTCTGACTTTTGTATGTATTTTTCCAGAGAGAAAAGAGAATTTTACTAAACAATTATGGCGTATTACATTACAATGCAGTGCACGTGCTTATGCTAAGCGCTTACGCAGTCGCAATTCAGCTTTTGCAGTGAGTAGTTCTCTCTGTAATGTTGGAAGTTATAGAATGTGGTCAAAGTTTACGAGTGCATTGTAATTATTTGTAATTGTAAGTATTTACGGGATTTCATATTTGGAATTAAAAATATGTAGTTTAAAGACTTTTAGTGCCTGAAATGTTTGTGTGCCAAGCTTGCCAGACATTTTCAAGAACGATTGAAGGATATAACAGACATTTGTTTTTGCATCGATTTTCGACAGACGCTGTATTTAAGTGCTTGTATAATTCATGCGGTATCGTGTTTTCGTCATATTATTCATTTAAAAGACACTATTATAGAAAACATCATAAAAAGGATTACAGTGCTTTAAAAAAAATTGCTCAAAGTTTAGTTGCACGTTTTTTGGTTGCCCATATAATTGCGTAAATTTGAAAAATATTTGTGCTCACATTCAGAAGCATATTAATAGCGAAAATGCTGCGAAATGTCCTGTATTTTCCTGTCTTAAATATTTTAGAAACAAAAGTACATTTAGAAATCATATATTTCGAGTTCATAATAAGAGAGGTTCGAAAAAAACTTGTGAATCCTTTAAAAGTGAATGTTTTTCGAATATTGAGCTTGAAAACGATAGAGCCAATAATGAATTGCTTCCGGTATTTGATAGTAAAAAAGTGTTTGCTAGACTTTTGATTACTCTAAAAACTGAATTTGTTATTCCAGATTATGTGATAAATTTCTTAATTGAAGAATTCAGTCGTATAATTGAAGACTACAATAAATGTTTAAAAGAATCTGTAACGGCAATATGTGAGGACAATAATATGAAACATATCCAACATGCTCTAATGAACAAATTATTTTTCAATGATGAATTCTCTGAATTTAATTCTGTTTACAAAAGAAATAAGTATTTTACAAAGAATTTTGAATTTATTGAACCTGTCCAGATGTTTTTGGGAAAAGATGATTACCATAACAATTGTTTTTACTTCTACATTCCAGTTTTAAAAACTCTTCAGTACATGTTAAAGGACCCAGATATTCGAAATGCTTTTTCACACAATACTTCTGTTTCAACCGAAGAGTTGAGTGATTACACTGACGGTTCAATTCATCAGCACCATGCTTTCTTCTCAACTGGTTCAAAGAAGTTAGAAATAATTCTGTACTTAGATGTTTTCAATTTATGTAACCCTTTAGGCTCCGCAAATAGTAGTCATAAAATTCTTGGAGTATATTTTATGCTGGGAAATATTGACATTAAAAAAAGATCAAAATTGTCCAACATACCCTTAATTTTGTTATGTAGAGAAAAATATATTAAGTCATTTAAGTTAAATGAAATCTTAGGAAAACTCATAGAAGATCTCGCTTTTCTTGAATCAGAAGGAATTGAAATTGAAGATTGTGGGAATATAAAAGGAAGCGTGTTTGCAGTTGTGTCCGACAATTTGGCAGTCCACCAATTAGGTGGTTTCGTGGAAAATTTCAGCACGGCTGAATATTTATGTAGGTATTGTTATTATACAAGACAGGACTTGCAAAATTATGATTTGTCAATTAAAAATCTTCGCACCGTGCAGTCTTATGAACTCGATATCAGTGAGAAAGCCGAGTCGGAAAGTCTTCATTACCGTGGAGTGAAACATAATTCCATAATGAATTCTCTTAAGTTCTTTCATGTAGCATATCCAGGACTTCCGCCATGCATAGCCCATGATTTGTTTGAAGGTATCCTTCCACGTGACTTGAAATTGATTTTGCACATTTTTATTAAAACACGAAAAACGACCTATGCTAAATTTACGACCGTGTTTCAACATATTCGTCGTAAGCTGGGGTTGCACATTAATATTTCTATAGACCCGAAAAACTTCACAATTAAGGGAAAACCTCACGACATTTGGTATTTCTTGATGATTTTTCCAATGTGCTTTTTAGATTCCAATATGAATTTCGATTCTAATGAATGGCGAATGCTAACTTGCCTTTTAGAAATCTGTCGGATACTTTGTTCTTATAAGATCTCCCAAAATAGCCTAGTATGTTTAACAGAAACAATACTTGAATATTTTTTGGTAAGAAAGTCAGTTTTCCCGGAAAGCAGTTTAACACCAAAACATCACTATATGATGCATTACCCGGAATTGATTAAACAATTTGGTCCTCTCAGAGTATTTTGGACTTTAAGATTCGAAAGCAAACACCAGTATTTCAAAAATCTTATATCCCATCTTGAAAATTTTAAAAATGTAGAAAAAATGCTATCGTATAATCATCAGTTATGGCAAAGCAGTTTATTTGGTAATAGGTCGTTATTTTCAATCAAATGCCGGAAGGCTTTCCCTATAACTGCCGATATGTACAATTTTTCGCTCCCTGATACGTATAAACTTGTTACAACTCAAGTTTCAATGAATGGTCATACGTTTTCAATTAACGGCTATGTCATAAAAAGAACTACCTCGTCAACAGACATAACTATTATTCGAATTAAATCGATATTTGTAAACGAAACTTTTACATCTCTTCTCTTTTATGGTCAAAAAATTGAAATATGGTATAATTATAAAACAGCATTATACGAATGCTCATTAGAGTTTAAAGATTACACCTTATGTAATACTGAATCAATTGAATTGCACGATACCGTAAATTTATTCAAGCACAAGAATACTTACTACCTTTTTCTGCCGTAAATAAGGTATGAGAATTACTAATGAATAATAAATTTTTTTTATTGTTTTCATTTTGAGATGTCTGAAAAAAAGTGTTTTAAAATTTGGGACCTCACCCGAACAATAAAGAAATTCATCTCTTGCCCCTGTAATTTGGAAACTTTAATAGAAAAAGGTGAAAATTTGGAAATTTAACATTTAAAGAAAGTTGAAACTTCCGATTCATTGTAGCTAATTCTTCCGGTCTTAACGGGAACAAAATAGTTTTGGAGTCAGATGGGACTGAAATCGAGGACTCAGAGACCTTACTCCACTGTTCCAGCGAAACCTTAATGATATTAAGTTTTAACCAAGAGTGGATTCCGACTTCTAATATTAAAACGTCTGATGGGGCCAATAAAGTAAATGAATGGCTACTAAATATACCCTTAGAAGACCTTCCCACAGTTGCTCCAGACACACAAATGCCACGAACACCACAAACAAGCTTAGCAACTACCTTAACAATGACCAGCGATGCACTTTCTGAAGATAGTCCATTCTCCACTCAATCATTGAGAGATGCATTCAGTAGCTTCAAGATACCCTGGGAGAGTATGCCAACATATATTACTGATAAACTTGAAAATAAAGAGAAATTAGGAGTGCACATTAATGATTTTGTACACATTATTATTAACGAACTGCGACGAATATCCTTCTATATACCAATCAGCATTTTTAGAACTGTAGCAGATACTATTGGTAGACAACATCCCGAATCATTTGGCTGCAAAGATGAACATGGACAATTTTGTAGCAATAATTTAATTTACCTTGTGACGAAAATGTTAAATAGAAACAATTACCTCAACAGAGCTCGAAATGCTACTTTAAGTCCTACAATTCCTTTCAAAAAAAAGGAAAGTATCGAATATTCTGAGAAATCTTGCAAAAACTGGCAACCTGAGAACATTCCTGACGGAGAAACAGAAAATTCTTTAAGAGAAAAGCAACAGTGGCTTATTACAGTTAATAAAAAAATTTTAAGTAAAGAAGAGAAAGAAAAAGTTTCATCTTACATGGATATTTGCTTTGGTGTGATAAGAACTTTTCTTAATAATTGTGAAACTCCTCCCACCATCGTGCAAATTAAAAGTGAATGGCCATATTTAACTCGAAAGGAATTTTTGTACTCGCACTATAATAAATTAATGCAAAAAAGAATTGAAGATGTTACAGCATCTTTTCAAGGAAATATTGAAAAAATCTTAACATTTGGGAAAAGCTTGAAGCGTCAAAAATTTATAGAATTTTGGGAAAACCATTAGCAAAGCGTGGAAAAAGAGTTACTGGTTTTAAAATTCATTTTTGCATATTTTAACGAGCCGGAGAATCATATTTTCGTTAAATATGAGGTAATTTTTTCACTTTGGTGTCCTGAAATATACTTAATTTATTGTTGTTTTAGATTGGCACTTTACTGTCGAATATACATCCAGAAGTGAATACTCCATGGATTGCTATCGTAGGTAAGAACCTCAAAAATTTTACTCTCTTAAATATAAGTCCTTAATTACGCAAATAGTTTCTATAAAACAAATATCTTATCTTTTCCAGATATGGACTTGGAATCCACAAAACTATGTTATTACTTATTTATTGAGAAGGAACTATTCAGCACTGATGCTTCGTCGGTCATTGACGCAATCCAGCAACTAATAGCATCCTACTATGTCTTTAATATAAAATATGATCCTGATTGCTCGCTTTCAATGGAATTTTTACAACAGTTCTTCGCGAGTGTCGTCCATCACACCACAAGGGGTAACAAACGACACATAAACAGTATTAATAAAGTACATACTCTAATAAATAAACTCCGCGAATTATAAAAATCGTATATATTACATAAATGAAATACAATAATAACTTATATTTTATATTCTCACAAATATTAGATTTACCTATAAATATTAAGGTATTTACTGAGAAGATTTCTCTCTAAAAGTTTTGAAAATTGAAATGCATACCTGTGTAATATGTTATAACATGTAATTTTTTTCTTCATGAATTTTGAAAATAAATTTTATTTCTCATATGTTCAAATTCTGTTTTACGTATGGCAATACCTTTCACAATATCTTACATAGATTTTATGTACTATAGTACATAACGAAAGTATAAAATTACACACTGCATAAGTAACATACTTCACGACTACTTAAAAATTGAAGTCCTTAATCCCGAAATTAAAGAAGGAATCATTCCTGACGTACGAATCCTCGAAGATGTATACCTAAGCCGAGCAATAACTTCGGTACGTCCAAACAATAAAGCATATGCTACCGTAATTAATACCCCAGAAAATAATGTTTTAGTAACAAGCGCAAAGGCGAATCTCTTGCCTCTCCCTGAGGAAATATACGAATTCCAAACAAACGCCAACTTCAAAGTAAACACAAATGACCTCTTAAAGTCTCAAATCCGAATGGAGCATTGTAGTGGTCGCGGCCGTATATCTCTCCGTCTGTCCACATTTCTTCCGGCTGTCGTTGCGCTATAGTATTGAGCCACACAGATCAATCAAAGAGAGATTTCACTTGCGGTGCAAAAGGGGAAAAAGGGAACTATTTAGTCTAGCTTAAAGAATTAAGCCTTCGCGGCACCTAGTTTTGAAAACAAAGAAATAAGTATTTTCCTGATGGAATTGCAATACATTCCACACGCTCAAAATAGTACATTTTCCAGATATGGAATAATCTCATTATTAAATAGCATTTTATGCACAAACATTGTTGTTACATTTAATAAATTTATATTTCAATTCGCATAACTGAAGAACGCCTCGCGCATGTTCTAGGTTTTTTTCTCTGTAATTTTCCCGATCGCTTTCCGCCACCGCTTGATGTTCGCTGGGAATAATGTGAGGGTTTGTGCAGAAGCTGTGTGGCGGACCCAAACCAAATTGTACTAAAACATAGTTGCGACAAATTGCCGATAGGACAAGAACCACCTTCCCACCCTAGTGTCGTGCGTAAAATAATTACAAAATTCTTCTCGTACCTCTGGCATCAAAATCTATGCATTCGATGTTGATGGTGTTACACTCAAGTGAGTTCAGGTCGTAATTAGGTAAAATCTAGAAATTTTACTCAACTAAAGGCGCCAGCCTTTAGCTAGGAAATGCGTATGTCATAAAATCCTGGCGACGGTGGCATGTTGATGCTTTAAAACAGGTAAGAAGTAGACAGCCAAATAA
>QYTT01095077.1:11529-22500 GCA_006980735.1 Dasypogon diadema
AAAACGTAAAAATATTAGCATGTTTTAAATGTTCGAATATTTGTAAATTAAAAATTCGATTGGTGTAGTGTTGGGTCAACTTGAAGAAATGTAATTATTCGCTTGAATCTACTTGAAACTACTTGAAAGTACTTGACTTGACATATGGAATTGAGGCATAAGTGTTTCGCGCAGGCGTGTTTGAAGTTCTGGGAATTTTTTTACCTTTTCACGTTTCACGGTGTATATTCGTCTCCGAAAATGCGAAGAGTTAAACATGCCACAAAAAGTGTACAGTGACAGTGTTGTGCTTCACGGTGAAATGAGTGCCAAAGTTTCAAGCACGGGCTCCGTGTAGTGTATAGAATTGATGGACAGATTGATTTTTCTTCTCCTTTTCAATGGATGTATACTGGGAGCAGCCGCCAAGGCTATTTCTCCACTGGAGCAGCTAATTTAGCTATTGCTCCAAAAGAATAAAGATAATATTTACTTAGAGCAGCGCTTAGTCGCTTTAGCTCTTAAGTGATTTAAACTCCGAGGTTTACTGGGTTCTGACTACTTGCTTTATTGAACCTAGCTATTATATTTATATAATAATTGTTGAACTTAATGCTAATATTCTTATTTCCTAATCTTTGCATAACTTTCCTACCTTACCTTATTTAGGTGAAAATGCATTGCCTCATATTACGCCTTGTTCTTCATCAGCATGTTACACAATTTATTGGGGCCATCACGACCTGCACATATGGGAAGTAGAATTATTTCCCAGTACTTAGTACTATGAAAGCACTTTCTCAACCGCTGCCTGAGTGCATCGACCGGCTACCACTTCACGCGTTGATTGTTTACATGCTCGCTTCTGTTAAGCATGAATCATGTAGTTACCTTAATATGTGGGTCATTGCTCGGCTGAGCTCGCTTGGCAGTGATTTTTAATTAATGAGGTAGGTCGTGGCCATATGTGCTGTGTTTGGGTTTTTTGCTGATGAGGCTTGATTGTAATTATTTACGTTTCTTACTCGGGCAATTGATATGTGCATTACATCCGACCAGAGAGCGATGACCCCTATTGTTTTCCGCGACTTCTTTGTTTACGTTTCGCGAAACGAGGATTTCTCAGAAAGTGCCGTGAGTCAAGTGAAGTGTCGTGTATTGTGATTATTATGAAATTAAAGGGAAACGCTGTGTGCCGGCAGCTGATAATTTTGGTGCCGAGATTTGAAAATCTGCTTGCCATGCCTTTGCAGTGCCGCTGGTGGTTTTTTCGGCTTTCCTGGGAGTCGTGCCGTGAAAGTGAAGTGCTGAAAAGAACTCTTGGCTTCCAAGAAAGTTGTGCCGGGAAGTGTAGAGCTCGGAAAAGTCCTCTCGAGTTCGCCAAGAGTTGTGCCGTGACGTGAGTGAAGTGTAGTGTTTAAAAGGAAATCCACCGGTAGTAAGGGAAGTCACGTCGAGGTGCTAAGGGCGAAGCCTATCTTCGGGGGGAGCTTCGTGACAAGAGTGTCTATGCCGGTAGGTGTTGTTCCTTTGGATTATCTTGCCTAGGGTTCGGTGTAGTTTCTTTGCTTCCTTCCAGGTACTGCGGGAGTGTGACTAGGTGCTGCTGAATCTGGACCAAAGCAAGTGAAAGGGGACTACGCGGGAATTTTGTGTCCGAGTGAAAGGTGAGCGAAGAAATTTCGAGCCGGTAAGTATTTCTCGGTATTTTGCCAGTGAAAACTTCTTCCAGGGAGCCTGTGTTTCCTCCGTTTGCCAGTAGAGCTGTAGTGTCGGGGAATCTTTGGTGGGTCGCGAGATATTTGAGTAGCGACTCCTTGAGGTGTGACGTTGTTTCCCGGTGCGGTCGGTATCTGGTAGCTCGGTAACTCGGGCGCCAACGCAATGCGATTTTCTAGTCGGTACGCTGATGGGAAAGGTCACAACAACGATGCCTGGGTAGACTCAATGGAGAATGGCCAGCGACTTACGGAGCTTAGAGAGAGCAGGGCGGATGAGTTCAAACTCGAGAATACGCCGAGTATAATCCACTTTATTTATATAAAAAAGAAACTAAGTAAACCCCGATTTGGATACAATTCTTTATTTCAGATTTAATTCCTACAATTTGATTGGATCGTTTAGAGTACGGTGAAAGACTGACTTAGTAAAGTTGTTTCGGTCTAAGGCAATGGCTTTGGTGTATGCATGTGTGCGTTACCGAAGAACCAACAACTCTCCGTGACCGTTATTTAATTTTTAACATCCTCCCCCCGGCGTAAGTTGTTTAACTCAAGGGGATAAAGCAATTGCACGGGTCTTCGTAATGTTGCTCCATCAGCATATCGTACAAGGCAAGCCCTCACTTTACCATCTCGTCCTGAGAAAATAGATTGTATGACGGCTAATTTCCAATGAATCCTTGGCTTAGTCGGATCAAACACCAGTACTACTTCACCTACATCCACCTTAGTTGCTGGTCGTTGTTTCGTTACATGAAAAGACCTTAACAGCTGCAGATATTCATTTCTCCAACGCTTCCATAATGAAGAGGTCCATTGTTGACGTTGTTTCCACTTCACTTGTATGGCCTCCGCTTAAGCTTCAGTATTAGAAGGAGATATTATCGTCCAATTAAATGGACCTAGCAAAAAATGCATCGGCGTTAAAGGTGTAAGATCGAGAGGGTCATCACTAACATAGGTTAATGGTCTCGAGTTTATAACACCTTCTGCTTCCACTAAAAGGGTTTCTAACTGTTCAGTATTAAGTCTCCCTTTTCCTATAGCTAATTTTAAAACTTCTTATTTTTTTTGTCTTAGAGCGCTCTCCGACTGCCCATGGGTTCTTGAGAGTCCGCTCACAATAAAATGGCTCAGCGTCTCCACTATTCGCCAGAGGTCCGCCTCAAGGGGCCGCTAGATGTGTACTCGATTATAGTCCGTTGTTCTCCAGTATGTTCCACAAAGTGCAAAAAATCTGCAGGCCTCTGCGGGGTGAATCCTCTGTAAGAATGTGTGTTATTATTTGTTCGGTACTTTGCTCGTTTGTACGCCTCTTCTTCGTCCCATTCGTCCCCTTTCCCTTTTTTTCTCTTATCATTTTTTATCCTTGTCTTGTTTTATTTTTTTTCTTCTTCTTTTTTTTCTGTTTTTTCTTTTTCCCCTTCTTTTTTTTCTTTTTTTTTCCTTTTTTTTCCATTTTTTTTTAAATTAGTTTCCTAACATCTAATCCTTAACATCTATTACATTAAACCTAAATGGAGTGATCCCAACTGTGTGTTATTCGTTCAATGCGGTTCTCCGACTAATGTCTGTCGTCCAAATCTAATGTGTTTATATCGTATTGCCATTGTTAATCTTTTTGTTATGTTTTAATGTTTCGGAACTGGGTTATACGTCGATTTTAGCCTCTCTTATGAACTCAACCAGTGCCCTGTGATCCTCGGGAGACCCTTGCTTCAGTAATGATGAAGCGTCAGAAAATCTGTTGAAAAGACCATAGCAACGTCTCAGGTTCTCAAATCTTGCGCATCTGAAAATCAGATGCCTCCAGTCCTCCTCCACATCGCAGTGTAGGCAAAAATTGTCCTCTTCCACCCCGACCCTATGTAGGAATGCTCTATCGTACGTGTGGCCACTGAACAACCGGTTAAGGAGTTTTGCATCGCGTGCCGTCCAGTCATCCCCCGCCACGGTGTAGACAGGTGATGGGCCGTCTTGTATGCCCCTGAAGAAACGGGCCTTATTGGATGTTTGGGACTTGAATTTCTCATCCCATATTTTGAATATTCTGATCCGAACGCTTGTAAGTATGTCTCCTAGTGAGGGGCCCTCCTCAATCTCAACGCTCTCAGACAGCGCTTCTTTGGCTCCCATATCGGCTTTTTCATTCAGGGATATCCCGGAGTGACCAGGTATCCACAATATTTTAATCCTCCCGTTAAAGTTTTTTAGGGACCTGTGTATCTCTGATACGTGATGGTTAAGTGCATTCTCTTCCTTCAGGAGCATACAGCCAGCCTTACTGTCCGAGACAACCGCCACTCTATGATTATTGTTGTTCAGGGCCCATGCTAATGCCATTTTGATGGCAATGATCTCCGCAGTCGTGGAGGAGATGGCGAAGTTGCATCTATATTTGTATACAGTGTCCGTGCTTTCGACGTAAAAAGCCATACCTGCCGAAGTCTCATTTGGCCTAATTGATGCGTCCGTTGCTATTATCGAAAATCCTTCAGATCGTAGTTTCGATAGTCTTTCGCCCACAAAGGCCGCGATTTCCTCCCTACTTGAGCCCGCTTTATTTCGGCTCACGTCTGCCAGTATATTGGTGTCAATTGAAAGGTTATTAGCACAACTGTAACTTTCGCATTTTTTGGTGTTTCATAGAATCTCTCCCAGCGGTGTCCATGTACTACCATAACTTGAACTGACCGCGCTGTCCTCCACCCAACCCCTTGCAACCCTGCCCCTGGTCCACGCCGTAGCCATCTCTTTGGCTGTAAGCCATAATGTTCTTTCTAAACAGGGCAGTTCCCCCGCCATGGCGTACAGGATTGGCACAGGTGTGTCGGGGGGGAGTCCCAGACATCTTCTGAGGCACGCGTTTGTCAGTACTTCTATCCTGTGCATCGCCGAGTTCCTGATCCCGGCCAGGGCAGTACGGCAATAGTCCAGCTTGGACCTCACGAGTCCCCGATATATTGATAAGCCTATTTTGGGGTGTAGTCCGGACTTAATGTTGTTAATCATCTTGAGCACGTTCATTCTTTTTCTGCAATCCTCTAGGCTTTCATCTATAAAGGTGTTTTCGTTCAAATTTGTTTTGAACCATTTCCCCAGAATTTTCAGGCAACGCACGCTTTGTATTGTGTGCGTTTCTATCTTGATGTTTGGACCATTTGTATTGTGGCCGCCGATATAGAGTATCTTTGACTTGTCCCAGTTGACCTTTTGCTTTAATTCCTCGGCGATCCGACCAAAAGTTGTCGTGCACTTCTCAATCTCCCTGATTAGCATGTTATAGTCTTTGCCTTCAACCACCAAAAAGAAGTCGTCGGCATATTGGAACACTTTGGTGTTTTCGTCATTTACATCATGAAATCTGCTGGTGTAATAATTGAAAAGGTCGGGGCTGAGGATACTTCCCTGCCTAAGGCCGTTGCCAACCTTTCTGGTTTCCTCTCCCAGTGTTATTATTCTATTCCTTAGGAATGTTATAATCCATCTTGCAATATAGAAATTAATCTTATCGCGATTGAACATGTTGCAGAGTATATCAACGTTCACGCGATCGAAGCCCGAGTCCAAGTCAAAGGCGATGTTTGCTAGTCTGTTACCTTCCCCCCTTCTGGCAAGTATGAAGTGGCTCATTTCATTTATCAGCAGTGCCGTAGATCTGCCCTCGATGAAAGCGTATGAGTGCTCAGGGAACGATGTCGATCTTAAGTCCAGTCTCAGATGGGGTCTTACCAGACCTTCCATTATCTTTGTGAAAACAAGTAGCAGAGAGATAGGTCTATATCCCGCACAGGAGTCGGCAGGCCCGTTCCTCTTGGGCACAGGCATAACGCGGACCTTGTTCCACCCCACCGGGATCTCTCCCACGTACAACAGCCTATTAATTTCTCCTATCATAACTTCTAAATTTTCGTTACTAATATCGGCCACCATGCTGTATTTGATGTTGTCCCACCCTGCGGCGGAGTCCCTCTTGGTTTTGAGAAATTTTTCCAGATCTGTCAGGCTGAAGGTTATCGTCCTTCTGCGACACCCGTCCAACCGTGAAGATGGCTCCTCCACATTATTCGCTGTGCCTGATTTATCCGTTAGTTTGTCAAGGAATCTGGCGTTCCAATCCTTGTCCCATCTGGGGTTGCTTGTGTGGGAGATTTGTCCAGTTTTGATGCCGTTAATAATTTTATAAACCTCATGTAAATCTTGGAATTAGTTTAAGTTTTTTAATAAGTTGTTTCTATATTTCTTTTTTTTTTTGTTTTTTGGATTCCCTAATGAACAATGCTTGGGCCTTCTTGAAATTTATTAGGTCTGACATAGCATTTGACTTTTTAAATTTCTTGTACTGTGCTCTTTTAATACGGAACAGCCTACTAAGTTTGGCGGACCACCAAGCCTTAGGTTCCCATCGGGTCTTTAACGTTTTTTTACAGCTTCGGAGGGATTCCATCATATTGTTTCCGAGTTCATTTATATTGTTAATGTTGACCATGTTCGTCAGTTTCTCCTTTAACTTTTTTCTATTTAGAACGCAGATTGTGCGAAATTCGTTATGGTTGTTGTTCGAGTCTATGGTGATAGTGATCGGGGAATGGTGACTACCTCCCAACATATCCGTGTGAACTTTAACTACCACAGTAGGTATGTCGAAATTAACAAAACATAAATCCAGAGTGGATTCTATCCCGATATCATCTAAACTTTGGTGAAAAGTTGGGTTGGAAGGTCCCGTGTACTTGAATCCATTCGTGTTCATGACATGTTTGAGATCATCACCTTTGTACCAGGCTGAGCCCGAAGTTTCGGTTACACCTCTATCCCATTCGAAGTGTTTAGCATTGAAGTCTCCTAAGATTAGGACTCTTTCAAAGTTTTCTACTCTACTAATTAAGTCTTGTATTCCAACGAGGAAATCCTCGTTTCTAAGCGATGGTGGGAAATAGCATCCCGCCAGTATGTATTCTTTGTTTCCCTTTTTTACTTTAACAATGAGTATTTCATGTTGGGTGTTGAAGGATATCCGTTCAAATTGAATCGATGCACGAACATAAAATAAAACCCCCCCCGAAACCGTCGGGCCTAGGTAGGTGTGTCCCGTAAAAGCCATTAAATACCGGGAAATAGTTGTTTCTTATCCATGTTTCACATAGCATGATGATATCATAGTTCTTATCTTTAATGAATAGTTCTATCTCCGGTTTTTTGTTGTAAATGCTATTGCAGTTAAATTAAATTAGAATCCTCATGACGTTGATCCTTGGCTTCCCTGTATCTCCCAAATATCCTTTAAGCTATTTACTCTTCCTATGGCATTTCTGACGGAGTTCATTCCATCTCTCAATTCCGACGGGATCGCAGATGATATTGCGGCGAGGAAAACATTCACTTCCATTAGAGTTCGGTTTATTCCTCAAAAATTTTTTTAGTCTGTTCTCCGACGTCCGGAGTCGGAGTCGCCGTGTGTGGGGATTGATTCATTTCTCCTCCCTTTGCGCTGCCTAGTCTTTCATGTTCCCCTGAAGCGTTTACGACTGCCGGTTCTCCGTCCTCCCCCCGACGGCTCCCCGTCGAGCCACAATCCCCGCGGTTCCCCCCTCCCCTATTCAATCTTTTTCGTGCCTCTCCCCAGCTGATGCAACTTTCGGCTATTATTTCTTGAATTTTCCATTGTGTTCTTCTTTCAGGGCAACATCGGTCGTCTGATCTATGTGACTCCCCGCACCTAACGCATCTCATGCCGGACATACATGGGTTATCCCCACACTCCCTTCCTCCGCATACCACACATCTTTGGTCGGCCTTGCACCATTTCTCCCCATGCCTGAAGCGCCAACATCTTTTGCATTGTCTGGGGGAGCCAATATAGAGACTATGTTCCATAAGTACGTTGAAGAGCGCTATCTTGGAGGGCACCTCCCTTCCCCAGTATACCAACTTAACTGAGCCAGTACGGACTGTCTTACCACCCTCGCCTCTCTCCCTTCTTAAAATTCTTTCTACCTTAAGGATGTTCTCTTTAGTTTCAATGTTTTGCATTATGTCTTGTGCCTCAAAGTCTTTTGGCACCCCCCTTATGACCACGCTTCTGGAGGCGAGTCCCCACGGTATTGAGGCTTTCAGGCCAATGCTCGCAAGTGTTTCCTCCTTCACTATGTTATTTGCCTCCTCGGTAAATTCGCATATAATTCTGTAACTATCCTTGCCCGTTCCCTCAATCCTGAATTTCCGGAATCCTTTTTCTTGGAGTATTTTGGCGATACCAAAGACCCCCTTCGGGGGGCTGTCATTATCATTGTTGTTTGTCTGTATTTTTCTAATCAGAACAATATAAGGACCTGGGTTCTTCAAATCATATTGTAGGATTCCGATCTCTTTCCCGTAGGTGTCTTTTCCGTCCCCATAGAAGGACGAAATCTCTTCCACCCTCGCGAGCCAAACTTCCCGGGCCTCTGCGTTTGAGTCCGCAACCGTCTGTTTCTCCTTTGAAACCTGTCCCTCCCCATCTATGAATTTTGCCCCCATAGCCCTCGTCCTGATGTGCCCCGAGGTCGGGGCAACACTCTCCCGTCTCTCCCCGGCCCTCCCAGCGGTGGCCCCCCCGGCTCTAGCCTCAATCTTTATCTTGGTTGATCCCTTCTTGGTTTTTCCCACCTTGACACCCGCCGTCTGTAGGGCCCTTTTTTCCCCCGACCCTTTCTCAAGTCCTTGAGCCCGGGTGCCGTTCTCCTTCAATTTTGTCCCACTCTCTCTCCTATTCTCTCTTGGCGGAGATGTGGGTTTCTCCCTGGATCGCCTCATCCCCAACCTATTTCAGGACAAGCAAGACGGCAACTATCTAACAGCAGGCAGCCCCCCGTTTGATCTGAGACGCAAACGTATACAAAAGAAATAAAAATCAATTTCGGACCCTCGGATCACCAGGCGCTGTTTACAGTGTACCACAAATGTGAGTTCAGTTCGAAATTTTCCTATGTTAATCAGAGATCAATTTTAAACACTCATTAAAACCTATAAAGATTGGGAAATCTTGGAGTTATTTAACTTAGTAAACCTGATCAAACTTGTCAGATTACGTCCTAATTATGAGAATAATATCGTTACTGAGTAGTGTATAATTATTCTTCTTCTATGTATCTATTACCCTTCAAATCTATATAATGTTCGTCAAACTGATTCAATGTTTTATTGTCATTAAGGTAATAATATATTGCATCTGGCAGTAAAGCATAAAATCTGGCGTGGCTTGCGTTCACAACGAGTTTTAAATTTTTTTTTCTTTTTTGTTACTCAATTTTAATATTGTCTTACCAACCGTTATTTTCTTTTCTGGTTAAATACCGTTGAATGTGTGGCATAGGAATGCACTTGTCCCGTTATGTTTTTGTATTTTGCCTATTGAACCGCAACCACACCGAGATTTCATCCAAAAATTAACAAAAATTACAAAATCACATTCAAAAACGTAATTAATCAATTATTTCAGCCTGCTTGGCCTTTGTTATTATTGAAAGTAGTATTCCGTCGCTAAAACTATCAGCGCAATTAAGTTTGTCAGTCGCCAATAAAATCGATAAACCATTTAGTACGTAATACTAATCATAGAATTATCACTAAATTATCACTAATTGTTGCAAATGATTTGAATCCTTTCGGAAATATAAAAACTTAGATTTAAAATACAGAGTCACCTGGTTAATTTGCTTTTTTCCTTAAAATCTCGATATGCACAAAATGGCCGACTCACACCTAAACTTAAAATCTAGAAATTTTCCACACCAGCTCCGAAAGCTATACTGAACCACACGCTACGACAGTTGGGATCACTCTGCTTCACACTTCTTATTAATCTTTCCCAAAAGCCCCCCCACCAAGGGGCACGTTCTATGATGAAACGCCAAGATATTCTCTGTTGGTTCAAAAAACCGTGAAACACCTCGCTATTGAATACTTCGTTAAGTTCTTCTAGTTCTCTTGAAGTTCTTTTAAAAGTCTTCGCATTATCTGAGTATATTTTAGCCGGATATCCTCTTCGGGCAATAAAACGCCGCAACTCCAAAATGCAACTTTCGGTGGACAAACTCGCGGTCAACTCCAGGTGGACGGCCCTCACCACTGCACAAGTGAAAATCATAAAATATACCTTCTTAATATTTTCTTTATTCTCCGCTTTTCCTATATATAAAGGCCCAGCAAAATCTACACCCACAGTTTCGAAAGGCCGGGCTGCTATTAGACGTTCACGCGGAAGCGGAGCAAATGGCTGCGTTGCTGGCTTACCAAACATCTTTTTGCAGGGCAAACATCTTTTAATTACAGTCTTGACTAGTTGCCTCCCTCTTGGAATCCAAAACCTCTGACGTAATCTGGTTAGCACTATTCCCGTGCCACTATGTAGCGTTCGCTGATGCATATCGTCGACAATAAGAGCGCTAATGGGAGAAGACTTTGGAAGGATGATAGGATGCACCACGCACAAAGCTTCATCCAAAGCTTGAAGCCTTCCTCCTACTCGCAACAGTCCCTCGTTATCCAAAATAGGGTTGAGTGGTGACAACTGCGATGATTTCGGTAAGGCTTTACCACTTCTTAGAGCAGACAATTCGATGGGATATTCACTACCTTGTATGTATTTCAGCCAGTACATTTCAGCTGCGTTGATTTCCGGGACTGTAAGGTACTTATCTCTTGGACGATCCTTTTTTCTTATTAAATGAATGAATTTTAGGACAGTGGCCGTTACGCGCAGAAGTCGTCTCCAGCTACTAAACTTGAAGAAGGGTAAAATAGGTTCCGGAAACTCATTTGCGTGTGTAGCTATTTCGGGCTCTGCGAGTAAAGCAGTTAGTGCTATAGGAAAATCTGCAACTAAATTACCGGTTGTATCTATATTCTCATTGTCCTTCAGCCAATCAGGTCCATTCGTCCAAAAGGATGAGTTCATCAGGGATCTTGCAGAAATGCCCCTCGTAAGAAGATCCGCAGGGTTTTCCTTCCCGGAACAATGCTTCCAAGCCGATAATGCGGTATGTTGACGTATTTCTTCCACACGACGAGAGACATACGGCTGCCACTTTTTAATGTCCCCCCTAATCCAATATAGGGCGATTTGCGAATCGGACCATAAATGATAACTGTCGAATTCCAATCTTAGAGATTTCTTTAGGTACGCACATAATCTAGCAGCCAAAAGCGCAGCTGTCAGTTCAAGCTTCGGCAACGATAAGTCCTTCGACCCGCCTTCCTTTAGCGGAGCGACTCTACACTTTGCACACAA
>QYTT01095078.1:6673-29425 GCA_006980735.1 Dasypogon diadema
TCGTGGGATACGCGCGGACAACACACCCATCTTTCGACCCTTCAGAGTTTCTTCGCTGCGTCAACGTAAAATGGTAAGTGTGGTTTCCGAAACGAGTAAGGAGGAATAGGTTAGACTCCGAGATCCTGTTTGGCGCTTCTACGTAAGTTAGTCTTCAGACAATGTTGGAGGGTACTACGCTAGTCCTCAAAATCCGCTTGGCGCTTTATTTACTACAGGTAAGCAGGTTCCAAATAGTATTTTATCTGGAATATAAGGAAAGATCTTTGCAGAATCATCTCATCATGTGGAAAAGGACACGCAGTGGACAACACTTAGCAGGTGAACTTCTATTTTAAACAAAATTATCGCTCATCTTTCCTTCTTCCAGGTCACCACAATTCCTCACAGCACGCAGTGTAACAAATGATTTCAATTCTTTTCAAGCAATCTTATGTAGATGAACAGATTATTCCTTTTACGAAAAAGAACGATCAGAAATTTTCTATACACATGCAAAATGCCCTAAACATGGCACAAAATTGGTGCCTGGGGGTAGGCCTATAGGCTAATCTGGAGAAGATAATAACAGCTTCATTCACAAAAAGAAGAAAACTCAACTTGAGAACTCCTACTTTAGGGGGGCCAACCATAGGATTCTCAAAAGAAGACAAACATAATCGCCTCACCCTTTGTTAAAAACTTACCTGGAATCCTCATTCAAAAAAGATACCAAAACAAGCTGCAGAGATCTTATAGACGTGCAAATGAAATTGTTCTACACAATTTATGAAAAGCGATTGAAAAACTTTACTTCATTTTCAGTTATTAAATTTGCTATTACCTTTGTCCAATCGAAGATTGACCTACCTAATAACAAATGGGCAAACATTAGACCTCACCGTATCTCCTGTGTCGTCCTGATTGATTTGATCTAATTTTAAGTACTATTTCGTAAATGACGTATAACTCGTGAATCACAGTTTTTTTAATGGGTGGTAGTAGGTACACAAAGTTCACACTACTTTACATTGGATCCTTCAACCGAAGCAACTCATCCAACTGCTGGCCTCTCGAAAATTGAAAATTTTCTACCTTGAACCGCCCACCACCCAGAAATATTATTGTTTCTTTTATTGGATGCTGTATTGGGTTTACAGGATTTTGGGTTTGCGAATTTCAGTAATTATTTTTGATTGGATTGTCTAACTCTGAAAAATATCTGACTGGTCTTCATCGGATCGAATGGCTGTAGAAGATACCTCTCTATGGTGCCCCTAGAAACAGAGTCTGTCTAAACCTTTCCAAGGACAGTCAATATACATCACCAATAGTTCTGTTAGGGTTCAAAAAAATCCTGTATCGAGCCTGAGTGGTACGCACGACCCTTTATCCTTAATCTCCAATAAAATCATGATACTGCAAAGATCTTTAGAAGTGGTAAGGTCTAAAGTATGACAACAAAATGTATTGGCGAAGTTCAAAGGTCTCTAAGAAAATAAAAGACAATTTACTAGAGCTTTTGAAGTGGAAGTGAAGAAAGTTCAAGTTTCGATAAATCATAACAATTGTACAGATTTAGTTTTAGTAGAAAAACTTAACATCTTTTAATTAATTGAATATGAAACTGCCAAGTGTTTTGTTATATTCGAAAATTCTACTCATTTAATAATTAGGTTAAAAAACGCAATTGTTTCTAGAAGATTAATTGAAGTGTTACGAACGTACGAATAAATAAATTAATATCTTTTGTGATATCTCATTTGTAAAATTACCGGAGCTATTGATTCTACAAAATTCCCTGTTACAGAGATTGTCGGACCGAGATGTTCATTTTGTAGTCCTCAGACCTAAGTAAGAACCGAGAAGTAGAGCAGTTCACACTTACGGGTTCAACTTACCTTCATTATACCCACCGTAATTTTTATATAGATTCAGAGGTACATCCGCATAGCAATGTTTACCCACTTCGTTTCTTTCGCGAAGTAAACATCCACTACCTACTGGTCAACTATCCCAAAAATCGCAATAAGATGGTTGAATCACATTGAATCGAGTCACCTCTAATACCATAGAAATGGAAATAGTCAACAGTATTCCTAGATGCATCGGATTAGTCTATTTTTTATGAAATTATAATGTTACAGAGTTGCATTGTATATATATTATCTACCATATGAATGCTTTCTTCCATGGGTCTTTCGTACACTGCCTCCAGAAGGGTCTTCCGTACACTGCCGTCGCATAATACTAATTTTTAAATAACGAATTAAAAATATATTGTGCACAGAATTTGATAAGGGTCATAACTTCGTGAAATGCCGAAATTTTTGTACTGATTCGATATATGAACCTTATATTTCACAAAAAGGACATAAAGCTGAACGGAATGAATATTTAAACAAAAAATTGTTTAGTTAGTGTTTCAAAACTGCAGACATATCACACAACTAAAATAATGAATTTTTCTCAATAATAAGAACTCTGCGACATAAAACCAGAAATTAAAGTGACTTGAATTGTCGCGGCATCGTGAAATTTTTAGAGTTTCGTACTGTCTCTACAATTTTTATGAATTTAAATATCAATATAAGAAAACGAAAAATTGACTTATACAAATTGGTGCAAACCATCATCGTTCTAAAACCCAGAAATTTTCATGGTCCGGGACACGTGGCATTAACCTCCCATTTTTCTGTCTTAGGGGACTTGTTGATGGACATAGTGTGTGCGGTAAAAAGAAAAAGTTTTGGTTGAAAACAAAAAAAAAAAATAAATAAAATCAAGGAAGGAAAAAAAGACAAATAAGGAAGAAGGGAAGAAAAGGAGGAAACAAGGGCCACATGGCTATGGAGAAAGCCTCATTTTCCGACGCATTTTGGCTGGATGGCGTCAGTGTTAATTACTTTTTTGTAATGCGGCAAATTATATTATAATTACCTATAAATTTTATTTCCAGAAATTTGAAACGCGGAACCCTGCCCACAGACAATTCCATCCCATCCTCGTTTTTCCTGCAAAAATAAAATCGTTTTCTTCTAAATTTAGTTGTTTAGTAGGATGCGTAAATTTTCCACTTGCCTTTAGCGTGGTTGGCACTCCTTCTAAAATTCCGTAACTTACCTTCAACTCCACTCAAAAACATTTTTTTTTATTTTTTAGTTTTATTTTGAGAATTTCAAGGTTTTTTAATTTAGCCTAAGGTCCCATAAAAGGATAAAGAATTACAATGCGCCCACATTTGCGTTTAATTTGTGATCCGCCCATCTAACTGAGTTCAGCCTAGGGCTCCTGGTTGCGTGCCACAGAACAGGTTTAATGCAAACATCCAGTGCAGTGCATAATACGCATTTTTACTTATTTTTAAAATGGGTTTAAAATTTGCTTAGTTGATAATATCACAAGAAATGATTTGTTATTCAGGGATGCGGTTTTATTCTGTCTGTCGTCGTAGAAAACAAACACTAAATCACTATATAGCTCAGTCCACAACTTCCTATCTAATTGTACTATAAGAATCTTCTAGACCACTTTATTAAAAACAGAAATAAGATTAATTCCAGCTAAACAACTCGAAAATTAATTAAATTTTTATTTACTCTCCCAATCGAGTCCAGCTCATTATTGTTTTCAAGTCAGTTAATTTCATAATCAGAATTGTTTCCACCGAGTTATTGAAGAAATAATTTAAAATGACCTCTGGAATGCCCGTTTAACAATTTTGTTGCTAACAAGTCATCAATTACTACTTTAAGGGTTTGCAGACATTACAATTGAAGGAATTAAGGCGAGAATGGGGCCCCAGCAATATATCAAAGTCAGCAGCAGATGTTGGGTGCTTTTCGCATTGGATTTTCAAAAAGCGACGTCGGAAAATTAGAATACTCTGTACAAAGAAAGCGCTAACTCATCTCAAATATCTCCCTGGTTGTAAAAAGTCATGTATAATTTATGTATACTCTTTGGAATAACTTAACGCTTGATTTATATTTAAAATTCGTAAAATGTCCTAATTTATTGCCATATAATTATTCCACCTAGCTAGTTGTAAAAATAATTCTTTCCCTTTCCCACCAAAAAATTAAATCTGTGCTGGAGAATGAGCTAATGGTAAAATAAGTCCTTTTCTAATTAATATGCATATAAGAACGTATACGCATTGTCTGTTTGTTAAAGTAAAAAATAAATAGATAATAACCTCATATTCTACAAAACGACATAATATTTCTTTGCATTTTCGCTCGAGTCTGCAAGACTCCCCTCCAGTTTTTTATTTTTGCTCACACAGATTACTTTGACGACGGATCTGGTCCCATTTGAGGAAAAAAATACAATACTCCTAAATTTCACGCCAAAATACAACATGTATGTAGGTTAAAGAAAAACGTTGGGAATTGGAAATTTGTCCACTTTTTGAAGATTAAAATTTTATAACTCGTGATGGGAGAGAAGGAGGGAGATGGACTCTCTCTGGAACGCGGGAAAAGTTCTCTATGAAATTACGCCATGACAGGCCTCATAGGGTCCCCACCCCTCGTAAATGAGATATGAGGGGTGTTCCATCGCCATGTCATGTCCGAATCCCGCACATGATATGGCGATTTTTATGGGTACCCGTGGTTGAGGCGATTCTACTGAATTGTACTTGTGAAGCCACTGGGATGTTGAACAGTAACAATTCACGCCAAAAATTGTTGCTCTCTTGCAACAATGCAAATTTCCCAATCTACCTTTCCCTAATTTCCTTCCGACTAAGCTTAAAAAAACATTGTAGATATCCACTGCAATATGGCAATTTCGGGAGAATCAAACTTTTACTGAATCCTGATCTGTCTTCCAAACAGCTTTGAAAAAACCTCAGCAGGCTAACAAGAATATGGTCTTTTTTTTAAAAAAAAACTTTGAAAAACTTTTGTACAATCAAGTTTCTCTTTTCTTTGAGAGAAATAATCAACTCTGTGAAGTTAGCACCCCCAAATTAGAATTTTACAAAAAAAAAATTTGGATTTATTTGCTTAAGTTTTGCCTAGTTTTACCCAACCAATAAATAATTTTGCCCACCCATGTGTGACGAACTATGGGGTGGGTTATCAAAATATCTCCAAAACAACCCCAACCAGGTATTTGAACAAGTGGAATACGCCATTGCTTTGCTCACGTTTTGCCCAGTTTGCCCACTTTTGCCCACACCCCTAACTTTCAAATTTTGCCCAGTCTTATGCAACACTTAAGAATTATCGCTCACCTAATTTTTTGAACTCCTTGAGAAGTTTCTCAATCTTCAAGAGAGTTTTGCCTAAAAAGTAGACGTAACCCATATAAAGAAACATCAGATAATTTTTGATACTATGCGCTCATTGTACTATGTTTCATTGTCTTAGTTTAGTCCACAGCTTTTTATCCTTTTTCCAGTCCCGCACAACCTTTATACAGTTTAACCCGCCCCTCGAATATAGTTTTATATATATAGAATTTATAATGTTCATCAAAAAGCTTCGCGCAACTCTCGGTTTGTCTTCTCCAACCTTCAACTCATCTTGACCAACCCTCAACTAGCCGTTCCCAACCCTCAACTACTCTTGCCCAACCCTGAAAAAGGTTTAACAGAATCAAGCTATATAAAGTATCATTCACTTTGCAGTATTAAAAGAATCACTGGCACCATTCTTATCCACGTATTTTGTTCACCTTTGCCCAACATTAACGAAATTTTACCTACTGCTCGAAACTCTTCCCACAACTTTGGAACTGTTTTTGCAATGTTAAACAAATTGTGTTTTTCCAATTTCGTCCGGGCGTTTTATTCGCTCTCACATAGTTCATCTCTCTACTTGAAAAGGGTTGCTCAGCTAGCAACACTTTTTAAGAGCTTCATCCAGTCTATCCAGTCTCTATCCAGCAATAGCGTATTTCATTTGTTCAAATATGTGATTGGGGTTGTTCTGGAGATATTTCGATAACCCACTCCATAGTTCGTCACACATGGGTGGGCAAAATTATTTATTGGTTGGGTAAAACCGGGTAAACCTTAAGCAAATAAATCCTAAAATTTGAAATTATAATTTGGGGGTGCTAACTTCACAGCGCTGAAATAATCTCTTATCATCGTACCAATCTGGCTTTAGGAAAAAACATAGCTGTGTGACTGCTCTTCTCAAAATCACTGAAGTCATTCGTCAAGCCATACTTAGTGACAAATTCACAATTCTTACTCGCCTCGGCTTCTCCAAGGCGTTCGGCATGGTCGATCATAAGGTTTTATTACATAAACTTGTTGCTCAGTTTGACTTTCCTAATCCTGCCTGTAGCCATATATGGTCTTAACATGTCGACGCCAATGTGTTTGCTGTTCTTAGAGGTGTTCCGCAGGGATCTATTCTGGGGCCCTTATTATTTGCAATTTTTATCAACGGCATAACTTCCGTTACTAAGTCATCCTCATCCTCTTTATTCAGTATCTTTGTAAATTATCTTCCAGTCGTCGTGGAGAATGCGAACATTCGGGTATACCGTGGCTATACCACCAATCTGCTGAACGAGTGTATTTATCGTGCTAATAGTGATTTTGACAGAATTTACAACTTGTTAAACCAATAACCATTCAAATTATGAATCGACAAAAATCCAAATATTTATTCATACGTAATAATTCTAAAATCTGAATCATGACAAGTTATCCGACATTTTGCTACACGACTCAAGATTGTCGAGGGCAGAATATATTAAGGATTTTTGTTTGATAAAACTTACTTTTAAAACTTGTGCTAGAGTTCTTCCTAAGCTCAATGCTTTCGCTAACTCCATACATATGTCTATAAAAACTTTACGCGTATACCCGAATTTGTATATAAGTTTTAAAGGTACCCTAAAAAGTCAGGAGAACGAAAAATGTTCTCAGCTAAAGTAGAAGAAACCATGGGTGTATTTATAGTCATTAATTTTGTTACTTTGTTCCAAAGAGCAGAAAATAACTTCTCAATAAGAAACGGCATATCAATTCTAATGATAGATCTTAACTCCCATACATAGCTTTTCCCTAGTTAGGTGGGAATTTGGGGAGCTGTAATAGATTCTCTTAACTGACAGTCATCCCAGCAGCACAGGCCAAGTTGCAGGACGCTCCCACTCCTTGAAAGTTTTATCAGCCACCATAGATCAAGCCTACACTTTTGACACTAAATACATAATCCATCACCGAACCCACCGAATTGTACGCCCACTCAGTGAAATATCGAATTTATCTCACCGCCTGAATAAAAGTATCTTATGTGTATATACTTGCAGCAGATATTTATTTGGTCTACAATTTCTTACGCAAGATTAAACGAATACTATACAGGTGTAAATCCAGCATCCCTTAAAATTAAACCACAATCACGCAGTAACCTTCGACCTACTTACGTGAGTGTAATTTCTTTGCATTTTCTTTGCTGATTAAATAAAGAACACGAAAACTTCTTTTAATTCCACATCCCCTTCGCAATTAATTTTCTTCTTTACAGAAACGCTTGAACAGTTCCAAACATGTTAAAATTTCCAATTTTCGAAAGCAATTTAATCAAAATCTAGACAACAAAAGAATTTGTTAGCAACAATCTGTTATCCTTGCCTACGAACAGTAGGAAAAGTTTAAAATTCCCGGCACATCTAGGTAATATCTAAAAATTGTTGATGCAGACATGCGGAAAATTTCCCAACAGAAAGAATATACCTTTGTTGGAGCATTCCACTCAGAATCATGTGGGCCACAGTGAACAAGCTGTGAAGGCTTAAGTTTACCACTAACATGATTTAAGGGATATGTTCAAGAATGTGTTTATCTCGTCAGTCCTTTGCCAGCTCCGCCAAGTTAATTTTCCAGGAACTTTTCAGGAAAGGTAATTCCGAAAAATCGAGGTAAATTTAGATTTCACCTGTTCTTGGAAATTAATTTGTTCATTTCATCTCGCTAAAGTAGTATACCAAAGTGGATGTGTATCTCATATTGATATCTGACACTCTGATACAGATGGCAAAACCTAAGAAACATTGTGGCATCACAAAGATGTATCTTCAGTGGACCCCGGCAGTTTTAATTAGATTACATCACTTTGATGTCACTATCTTCGTTAGAGGTTGTCCTCGTTCGGGAGCATTACTCTCTAAATTATACACTTCGTTAGCTATTTAAATATTCTATTAGGAAATAATAATGAGATACTACACATCTGACAAAATCTGTGTCAAAGTCGGTTTAGCCTTCTTGAATTTGAATTTGCTTGCCACCTAACGCCAGACGCACTTCTTGTTTGTTAAATATTCCCAATTTTAATTTTATCCACCAATTCATTTTAGGATCACTTTCTTGTAAACATTTATTTTTGAAGATAGAGGACGATGCCGTTCCCAATTTTTGACACTGAAATTTAATGATGACCGGATAATGATATCCTATCAGCAAAATCTAGAAATATTAACAGACTTTCCTCCTGGTCCACGTAGATGTAAACATGAAATAACAGATATACATAGAGAACGTACAAAGCACAGAGCTTGATATAATAAGGAGTGATAAAATAAATTAAAAGAGGGAATTAACGTTAACGAAGCTAAAGCGGCAGCGAATGCGTTGCTGAACAGTGGGACGTCCCAACTTTTAAAATCCATCTGAATCCATCCAAATAGAAAAAAATACACCTTAAAGTTAGTAAAATTTACAGGGTGATGATCTCATTTTTATGTCAAAAATAAAAAAAAATGAGTAACTGCAGCACATTTGAAAATTGATGTCGATTTCAAATGATGTTGTGCATTGACAATTTGTATCACTTTTAGGTTCATAGTCCCAGACAAATGATCCAGTTTGTGTGGTTAAAGTTTCAAAGCAATCGATTGAAGCCGTTCAGAAGCCATGTATATGTGCCACTAGTTTGAAAAACATGGTTTCAAGGAAAACACTTAAACTGCAATGGATTTTCTAAAAAGTGGACAACTGCCATTAATATGCAAGAAATCAGGACGTCGAGCAAAGGTGTTGATACACATTCTGCTTGAATTGCTGCGGTCTGTAGTCCTGGGGAAAACCAGAAAATGTTGGTCCTTTCCACATTTATATAGTTCGACTCATAAAGGATTCTGGGAAATCCTGATCTGCTTAATTTTGTCCCAAAGACGAAAGGGTAAAGACGACTCGAAGCGCGAGCAACACGAATAGGGATTAATCTATAAGGAGTAAGACCAGAGATTTCGTTGAAACGATGTCTATTAAAGTAGCGATAAAAGAACTTTAGCCAAGCCAAGTCTGTGCTCCAGGGAATCAATTTTGGAAGTAATGACATTATCACCAATGAGTATGAAGATTTATTTTGGATTGTTCCCAACGCGAACAATGCAGCACATCCTGCCCTTACCCAAATATATGAATTAAATTCAAGGAATATAAGGAAGCCCCGGCACTTCGTCCCATTCTTTGCAATAGCAAAGATGTGATCTCTCCAAGTAAGATTGTTGGATACCTGAACCCCCAGGACGTTAAAGTTAGGAGAATTTGAAATGCTCATCCCATTGACGAAGAGAAGTGGAGGGGGATTCGGGGTTCGTTTAACGGAAATCAGACAGCTTTGGGTTTTGAATGCATTGAACTCGACGCGTTTCGCCCTGCCCGAGTCGAGAATTCTAGTAATATCGTCGTTAAAAGATTCAATCATACGTAAACCGATTATTATCAGTGGCATTTCCGCGGAAGTCAGCCACTGATTCAAACTAGTACGCGAGGACAAGGGTACTATCATCTGGAAAACTGTGAACAGGATTCGAAGTTAGAGAGGTAATTAATGAAAAGCAGAAAGGTGACAATACAAAGCCCTGGGGCACGCCGATATTGATGTTGTAAGCGTTAGAGATTCCACCGTCCAAAGTAACACATATGGAACGGTCAGAAAGGAAAATTCCAATTTAGGCAAGAAGAGAGGGAGTTTGGCTAAAAGGGCAATGTACCGGACTCTGTCAAAGACTTTCGAAATGTCTAGCACAACCACCCCTGACTCGCTGAATTTATGAAAACTGTGATGCCAATGCTCTGTAAAGAACGTCATCAAGTCGCCCGTAGAACGTCCGGATCCGAAGCCACATTGGCGATCATCTATTAGGGTGAATGCCTCGAAGTATTTCATCATTTATGTGTTGATAAGAGTCCCAAAAATCTTTACCAGATTCGAAGTGATTGTTATTGATCTATAGTTCGAGGAATTACAAGCCTCTTCTTTTTTAGTAATTCCTTTTGAAAATGATAAATAAAATATTTTCCTAAGAGGTTTAGCCAGTGAAAAGGGAGAAGCAGGGGCGAGATACCATCAGGTCCGATAACTTTAGACAATTTGAGGTTCGCAAGAACTTTATAGACCCCTCGCTTGCGAAAATTTGATTAGTATTTCACGATGCTGTTGGGTTGTGCGTAGTAGATGGTGGATGCGAATTTACAGTGAAAATAGCAACTAGTTGATTTACCTTTTACAATGAGTCCGTCCGGATATACATGAAGTGAAATTACTTTTGACGATATGCAACTGAACACGAGATGGAAGCATTCGATGGGCACAAACATTTTAAATTGAATTAAATCTTGGAGTGAAATTCACCTCGAAGAACACGTGAAAAATATCTACATGAATAGAATTTTTCTTTCTAGCTGAATAATGAAAGTATTTCGATCGTAGCAAGTGAATTTGATCGTCAGGGCGCCAATCTACTTGCCTGACACAGACGCTCACTATGAAAAGTTACAAATTTTCAATAATTTTATAACGAAAAAGTTCAATTCACCAAGTGGCTCGATTTTGTCTTTCGTTGCATACAAAACAAAAATAATTGGCACGATCAATTTTCATGAGGATTTTGAAGTAATGTAATTTTTAATAATTTCTATGCTACTTTTTTTGGATTTCTCCAAGCCCTTCGTCAATTTATTTTTGTTTTCTTAACATGTAAATTGATCTGGTCCTATCTTCGAGATCGTATTCAAACGGCGCATGCTGAGAGAATGTACTCTTCCTTCCATATTGTTGTCAGTGGTGTTCCACAAGGATCCATAATAGGCCCAGTATCATTTTCAGTTTTTCTTAATGATCTCTTTCTTTTCACCTAGAATTGTAATTTTTACTTTTATTTTAGGATGATGGAAATTATTCACAGACAAAGGAATGCTTTACATAAATTCTGAATAAATAATAGATCCCGTCAAGACGAATTCCCGTCCGTTATTTTAATTCATTTAGCACTAAATGACGTGCAACGGAACTTGGATATACTGATGATGTGAAGCTCACAGGTAGAAGGACTAAGATCTTGAAATGGTTCTCTATAGTGGAATGTGAAATTGCGATTATTAGAGTTGAAGTAGAAGTATGAAATTTTCGTGTCTCCTAACATAGTTAATCACATAAAATCTTCCAGAGTAAATTTGCTTTGTCACGCGTCCAGAACGAAATACTACCGGATGTCCAAACTGTCCTAGACGAAAACCCTTAGGTTAAGTGGAATTGTAAAAATTTTATATAAGATATTCATGAATTCCAATGGAATAAACTATATGAAATCTCAGAGACTAAGATGGTGAGTTAACTCTTCCAGGTGAACAGGAGTAAAATGTCAAAGTTTGTCCTACAGGTCCAATTATATCAAGAAGTACCACCAGTACCAGTGCGATTTTTTGAGACATTGTGTGTAAATCGAAACATTTAGCAGTTAAAAATCTCGAACATACCGTCTCAAAACCTTATTTCAATAATTGCTTGTAAAGATTTTGTAGAGTACGAGCACGCAACAAAAAGGCAACTACAAAGCAAGGCAAATTAATTATGTTTAGGGGTTTGTTTAGCAGCTAAGTCTGAGCACATGTGAGTAGTTGGTGTGCTTATTGTGTTGTAAGCCTTTATATTTTAATTGCTAATTTCATCGACAAATATCTCTGCTGATGAATGAAAAACTAGTGGAAACGTTGGAGACAGATAGATGATTAAATTTGTTTACAAATTACGCCCTTTTTGAGGTGACAATCCCCCCTTTTACATTCTCAGTGGTTCCATAACATACTTCAATATAATCTGAAAGAGAGAGAGAAAGTAAGTTAAATGTAAAGACACCTTGATTTATTGTTTCCTTTAAAATAACAGCTAGAGATCTTCTAATATACTTCCACTAATACCCCTGATCTCTTTACCTAACTTCGCACTCAGTTAAAGCACTATTTAAGAAAATCTTGATTTATTTTGAAAAGTTAGCTATGAAAACAATACCTTACTGGCGAAATGTCTGCAATGTCCCCGAATAGACTCTTAAAAAATGTCTTCTCGGGGACATTGCAGACATTTCCCCATAAATTCTTCAAAATTCAAAAATATATTATTTCTCAAGGCGAACTGATTCAGGGAAACATCCCTTCTAGTCTTACATCTTTTCCCAAGGTCGCAAAATGTTCTGTGTTTCGCGTAAAATGATACAGATTTATGTTTCCCGTGGTGACATGGAAAAACGTTATTTAAAAAAGTACTTACCCAAAACATCCCCCGCCATTTCCGCCAGTCTTTCTTTTATCAACGCCTTTTATGCATGCCGCTTTTACGTACGCCATCTGTCACACTTACCACCCCAAATTGAAACCAACATGTGATTATTCACTTCATAACGTACAAAGTGGTTCACTCAAATTTACTCCTAAAAATTGTAAATGTGTTATCGGCGCTCGTTAATCATGTTCAGGTAGGACATTTGTACCTGGCAATTTTTCCTCGGTTGCAAGTTTAAGAATTTCCCAGCAGTTGAATTGCAATAAATTTTGTATCGAAATTATCAAGTTCTAAGCACATTACTTACCTGGGGCATACGAGTGAAGCTGGATGTACGTGTGAAAATGTACAGGTTGGAAGAGGTATTTGAATATGAATAGAATGGTATATTTTGTAAGTAAAATGGCATTTCGATGATCGCAATGCACATATATCATAATATTCAAGAACGAATTACGCTATGGTTCCCTCAAATGGGTACGGAAAAGGTGACAGCTGATTTGTGCTTCCGGAGCTATTAATGATGATTAATCGGCTAAACTTTATGGCACTAGTTATATTTTAGCAAGAAATACGAAAAGTTTTAAGGGCAATCACAACAATATACTTTCCTATCTTAGTATCTTTCAGACATAGTCTGGACGTGTTATCCTCTAGAATTCCCATCAGTTTAAGGTGATATCCAAAACTTCTACTCCCAATAGTCAGAAACGCCAACCATTTGAGTGTTCCTCGCTCCACATATAAAACTGTTCTTCTATAGTCAGTCTGTTCGACAACCCAACATCTTCCTCAGTCTGTCGGTATTTTCCACCGATTTTTGTGCCCTTTTATGATCCATTTCTAGATCAGATTCTTCACCATGCTTGCTCTAATGGTGAAATATGGTTTTGAGACTTGGAACTACATAGTCCCTATTTTTCTAAAATGTCAGCCTCTTCATTCTTTTCGATCCTTATATGCCATCTTACCCGACGAGGTGTTGTTTCATTTTCCAAGATACATCCATTATATTTTTGATCATATTCCATCACAATCGCCATTACCTCCATCCGATCCATGCATCTGACCACTACTTGACCGTCCAGTGCAATAATGATTTTACTTCCTGCTTTAAGTATTCCAAGGCATGACCCAGCGCTAGTATTTCTACCCAGCAAGTCGAGGTGTGTCCTCAGGCTAACATAGCAGGACAGATTTAGGTCTTCAGAAAAGTTCCCTGCACCTACCCTACCGTCCCCCATGCAACTGTTTGTGAATATAAAAATATACCCCGTCTCTTCTGTGGGAGTGATCTATTTTTGACAAGAGTCTTGTGAAATCTTTTAGCTGTCCTGACCCTCTTGATCCTATCCTTGGGCATCGTGACCATCTCTATCTCTTTTTCCAGTCCCTAACGAATACCCAACCGCTGGATCCTGAGTGCCGATACTACTGCCATTTTTTCCTAAAGCAGGCCCAGGGGAGTTTCTAGCGCAGATGTGTGTTGCGAAAAGCACCTGTATATATTCGTAAGGTAAACTCCATGTTCGAGCAGGAATCCCCCTACAACTCCTTTTCCCGCTGACGAAGATTTCCTTTCATCTCTCTCTTTTTCTTCTAGTTCCCCTAAACCTGCGATTCAGTATCTCTCGTGGCGTGACGACATTTGGCTCCGTTCTTTTGTTTTAAAAGTTGGGTCGGTAAGAATAAAACCTGAAGTTGAATTCACAAATATTTATTCAATGCTATTTAGACTGGATGCAGATGATGATCTCCGATTTTCGAGTCCGTGGTGCACACGGTGACAGCAAGCAGATTTCTTCTAACAACAAATCCGAGCAAAGCCTATTATGTGGCCAATCTCATGATTTGCCCCTGCACGTAGCACACAAGATCCTTCAGCTCCATTGTAGAAAGTACTTCTGGAAAATCATAAGGCAAGTATGCAGAAACAGCCACGCACTATTTCCCGCTCCCACCCACATTGCGGAGAGGTCCGGTATGCATAGATGCAGCAGAAAAATTACTTGGCACCCCATGTCTCACCTCCTATGTTTTTAGATACTAAAACATTCCTACACTCACCGCCAATCTTAAGACCCTACCTTTGTGAATCAAGGGTTCCTGCAGCAGAGCTACATCCAACTCTTCTTCCACAAAGCATCATAGTTTGTGTCTTCCTACAGTGATGAAGATTGAGTTGACAAACTTTTAAATGGTGGTATGACCTCTTTGTGTCCACCGCGCCCTAAATGTTATGTTAAGCCGTTCTAACTCGGCCGCTGTCGATACGATACTTAGTTGCAGCCCATCGACTTCTTCAGAACTACCAACTTCCCTATAGTTTTAGTCATCTTGCTGACGACTAATTTTGTCAAGAGATGGAGTGTTTTTATATTGAAAGTGATGCAATAAAATTTGGATTCCCATAAAGGATTATTTTGTGAAACTCTTATCTAATATTATAGAGCAATAAAATTGATTGCGAGCCTTGTTTGAGTGGAATTATAAGTTAACTGCAATAAAAGGCAAATTATATGAAGCGCATTTTCTAATTAATCTGAGAACTCAAATGTAACAATATTGTACAGAATATTTCGCCATCTGCTCTGCATCATTGTATTTACATTCTTTGTTTACATTATTATTTTGTACACACACCTAGTCTGATCTCCTTGATTGATTGCACCCTCACCATAATAAGCACTCATAAATTATTGAGTAGCAGAGAACAGCAGCAGCAACAGCATCAGCAACTTGCTTGCCTCTCCTCTCCATTACAGGAGCCATCCAGACTTTTCCCACATCTGCCACGGAGGCAGTAATTGGACTTAACCCATTACTTGAGTGCATTTAGGGTACATCTTATGTCAAAAATGCCTGTCACTTCTGAGGGCCACATGAGCATTCTAAAGTATATTACTGGTCTTGAAATCTGTCATGTAACGGACTACATAATCAAAGAGGTATAGAAACTTCAAAAGATTGTTTCTTGAACAAGTAGAGTGGGAAAGAGATGACACCCTTTTGATCCGAAAAGTCTCAAATGGTTCACTGGCGGGTCGACAATGAATCATGGAACCGGCGCGGGAATCATTGGTCCCAATACCACAGTCTCACCGTCTTCCAGGCCGAAATCCATGCCATTGCGATCTGTGCTCTTTTAAACCTTAACAAAGGCTTGATAGGTGCCAACATTATCATCTTCTCTGACAGCCAGCCAGTTTTAAAGGTACTCTCTTCCTGGTTCTTCACTTCAATGCTTGTCAGGAAATATTTTGAAACCCTTTAGGACCTGGCCGCGAACAACAGAGTCACACTCTGTTGGCTGCCATCGTGACGTAAAGGGAAATGAAGCTGTTGGCGGGCTGGTCAAGAAAGGCCCATCTTTTCGACTTCATGGTCGTGAGCCTTTCTGCAGCATTGGCTCTAATAGAAAAATGGGCAAGGCGGATCTTAGGTCGCTCAAGGGCTATCTATCTAGCCATCATGGGCTAAGGTATCACATATTTAAAATGTGCCTGTCTGGGACGGAACGTAGTATTTGTTTGGAAGACAACAAGACCACCATATACTATGGGTGAATGTTCCGTTTTAGCCTGACCACGAAGAAGGATCTTCTTCCGGGAAGATTCAACTCCCGGTGAAATCAAATCCTCTTCGGCATTAGATCGTCTTGCTTCCATTAGGAATGCGGGTAGTCTTTTGAACTAATAGGAGTCCTGGCACAATAGATCTTCTCTAGGTCGTAGTGTTCGTCATTTGGGAAATTTAATAAAAATAAATGTTAAGAATTTCAACTGTACCAATTTTCTGATTATACCCATTGGACCATAAGAGTCCTCAAAGTAGTCGTAACAAATGAAATCTCTCATCGGAGTGTAAATTATCTGCATGCATAATACTGGCGGGACCCACAAAATTACACAGCCACACTCCAGAGTAATAAATTCAATAAAAGACCCCTACAGTAAGACGTGTAGTTCTTTCTATTGTGGCCTTTACCTATCTCATAGCGAACGTTGTCCCTGTAAATGGTAGAACTCACCAAAACCATAATCATCCAGCTTGACAATCTCCTTCTGGATGAATTTGCTTCTATTAGATGACAGTAGCGTTCCTAACTTAATCATTTTAATGCACCCAACTTAAACGTTAATTTAAAATTTGCACATAAAATTACACAGACTTTCGACACGACGTGAGTAGTCCACCATTTCATAGATGAAGTCGCTGTCTCTGTGCATAAATTTGTCATTCCCAAGTATCTCTAAAATTAATCTTTGCTTGTCATTGCTCAAACAGATAATTCGGGCGGTTAGATGAACAAAAACAGGAGTCATCACTCGCAAGCAAAAATGCTTTAAAAGTATTCAGCTGTTCCAGCGTTCGCGCACACCAACCACCACGAGAGTGTCCCCACTGAGACAGAATTAATTAAGGAGCCCATTTCGGCGTTGCCAAGGTCGTAAAAGTTACATAATTCCTTTTTAAAAAAAACATTGGATGTCATATTTTCCATTCTCTCTGGAATTGTTTTATGTGGGTGAATTCATTATTTACCAAAATGTTGAATGCCAGGAATTTGTGTAGCACGCTTAAAAAAGAAGTAAGGCAAATTTTGTGTGCAGGGTTTAGCTGTGAAAACATTGACCAAAATAAAATAATTCCACGAGCATTACACGTCTTTAACTGTTATTGTATTTTCGCAAATAGAGAACTATTTAAAGATGCGGGACACTTCCCAAAATGCCTTACACAGAGTTGTTTTTAACATTCTTGGGACTGTATTATTTATAGACTCGCTGCAATGGTCCGCAATGAAAATAACATTTCGAATTATTCCCGAGCAAACAAAGGGTTCCTCTCGGTTTAAATAGTATAATCCAGCACTAGATTTATATTTAAGGTATTGTCGTCAAACACTACATATAACGCATTCAAATTCTTGGGTGCGCTGATAGTTTGGACAGAAATTCAGGGCCGGAAGCTGCACCCTGAGGAATACCAAGAAGTTGGTCGAAACTTTACGTTGGCACAATGTTCGAAGAAATTTTATTCAGAACCAAGGTATGTTTTTATCTCAACTTTTCTGAATAGTAGCTTGGCACACCTTGCAAGAATAACACAAAAATCGGTCATTTATAGAGGAAGAAAAAGTTCTAGGGCTGTGTGAACAGAAAATCTTGCCCTCTTTTTTGGAGTAGATGACTATAAGCACATGAGTTATATAAATCATTGGGGTCCTAAAACGTATTCAAAATAGACAACAATAAGGCATGCAAGATTGTTCTGGAAATACAGGATGCTTAAAGTTGCGGCGAATCACAGGTATAAAAGCCTTAAAGGCAATTAAAAAATTAATCTAGTACGAAAATTTAGATTGTAGTTTCTTATCACATCTTGTTTTCGTCCTCATGATAGACCACATTACCGTTGCGGATGTTGGTCATGGTATCGTCACTTTATCACTTAATGTTAGATACTGTAATACTGTGGCGGAACTTACGGCAGGCCTTTGTCTACGGAAAATCCAAAACTAAGTGTTGTTTTGATCTTGACGAATATAATGCTTACATCAATTCTTAACATTTCAAATATGTAAATCAAGTAGGTGCATCAGACAATCCAGTAACAAATATTACATCTACAAATAACAGTAACCCTTTTTCTCATTGGATGGAACTTGATAAGCTATTAATTCAATAAAATCTTGTGCAATCGGGTCTGATAATCTACCACCACGATTTAGAAAAATGTTAATTCCCCTCATTGGCAAGTTCATCTTTCGCACAGTAAGTTCGTGTCTCATGTCTTCTACGTTCCCCAGCAATTGGAAAGTAGCCTTCATTACTGCAATACCGAAGAGATCAGGTGCTGAATCTCCAGCTGGCTTTCGACCAATAAGCCTCTTATGTCTTCTGTCTAAAGTGCTGGCAAAATTAATATTTCAACAAATACTCGATCATACTGAAAAATCGTAATTTCTTGAGGTGTTTTTGCAGTCAAAATTTCGGAGGTTCCATAGTTGTGAATCAGTTGTCTTGAAGATATCCATTGACATAAGAAGTACGCGTTTATCACTTTCCTGTTTCTGAATTTTTCCAAAGTGTTTGATAGCGTAGTAGGCCATAGCCTCTTCATTCGCAGGCTTTCCTTTGCTTTTAATTTTGGCAATTCTGCCTGTCTATGATCAGCAATTTTTCGTCCAGTCGTCACCAATGGGTTAAGGATCGTGTGTTACCTCAGGGCTCAATATTTTAACTTTACTATTTAGCTGATTTCTTAACGAATTACCGAAATAAATTTCGTTCCGGACGCTCAACCGGTGATTTGATGGCGTTCCTCACCAAACGTTGGCATCATTGCATTCATAACTTCAGCGAGCCGGAGATTATTTCCTTGGACATCTTGAAAGCCTCTGAGAAAGTTTGGCACTATGTACTTTCACTAAAACCCTCCTTACTTGGATTGGTACCTTTCCTTCTGACCGTTCCATCAGTGTTACTTTGGACGGTGTCATCTCTCACGCTTACAACATCAATGCCGACGTGCCCCAGGAATCTGTATTGTCTCCCACTCTCTTTCTGCTTTTCATTAATTACCTCGTATCTCTAACTTCGAATCCTGTTCACAGTTTTGCAGATGACAATACACTTAATTTCGCGTAGTCATTTGAATCAATAGCTGACGCCCGCGGACGCACGCACGCATGGTTGGACAACATTAATAAAATTCACAGCTGGAGCAAAGCGAATCGCATCGAGTTCAATGCGTCCAAAACCCAAAACTGTTTGATTTTCCATAAAAAGAACTGCAAATCCCCATCGATGAAGTGTTTGCCCTTCCTGCGTCGATCCAAGAAATACTTTACCTCATCTGACCTAGCGCTCATATACAAGGCTCATATCAGACCTAGACATGGATATAATTCGCTTATTTGGTTAGGGCAGGCCGTGCTGTACTGTTTGCGTTCGATAAAATCCACACGAAATTATCTCTAAAATCGATTTTCTGGTGCGCCGAAAAAATTTCGCTTGTATAACGCCCCATTTCTGTCAGCTTCCTCTTCCCCAAAATTCCCTTTCACCTTACTTATTTTCTATGTATCTTCGCCCTCTTAGGTTAGGTCAAAGGTCATTAGAAAAATGAGGCTTTTAATTGTTAATTAATCTGACAAATGTTGCGCAATTTCTCATATACCAGCAAAACTGTTTCAACCACTGGTAGCCAATTACATCTCGGTGCCATGACATTTACTGGAATCAATCTCACACCTTCAGAAGAGATAATCTACAAAGCTGACCTTCAACCAATTCGGCTACCGGTGAGTTACTGAAAAAACTTAATTAGGCATGCAATAGAAGATTGAAAACGTCTACTGTTAAGTATTTAGTTCTAAAACCTGATTGACTGATTCTTTTATTGTGTGTGTGTGTGTTTTTTTTGAGAGGATGTGAGACCACTACAGTCCCTCGAACTTAGGCCACTGCTAAGCCAATTGCTTTTCCACCTAGAATATAAATAAGCGAGACGGATTCTACCGGTAACTCAGCCACCTGGTCGACTTTGTGAGAGCCAGAATACGCTCCCATCCCTTTTCGCCTGCCTGATGCAGTTCGTCAAGTGGAAGTGATGCTCCAGGTATTTGAATCTTTTCGCGCTAGAGTAACGGACAGTGTCATAAAAAGTATATCACAGTCTCCGTTTCCTCCCCGCATCCCCTACAATCAGCGTCGCTAGAGCGGCCGATCCTGTGCTGGTGTGCTTTCAGGAAGTTATGTCCCGTCAGAACGGAAACCAACGATCTTAATGTCGGTTTATTTAATTGGGGAAACTTAAATGTTGAGCTGGCATTCGGTGGGCCCCAAAATTCCTTGGTCACTCTAGCAAATGGGGTCACGTCCAATATTCGGTGATGTCGACATCTCCGTTAAAGCGGGTGGGGAATCAGAGGCAACCCGTTCCCGCGCCACCTCATCCGCTTTTTTGTTGCCATAAATGCCACTATAGCCTGGCACCCACAGAATATCCAGATTGTTGTTTAGGGACAGATCGTTCAGACTACGTTTACAGTCGCTTACTAACTTAGATATTACAAACTCGAAGCTCCTCCAGTATAGCTTTGACCTCAGCTTGGAAGACCGTGGTCATCCGCACTCCTAGGTCCTCACAGAGGATACCCGCCCCAGCATTCTTTTTTTATCTTCCGATTTTGAAATTTTGCAACAATTTTACACGTTTTGGAATAAATATAGTTCGGTAAATTTTGATATCGTTTCTAATCTTGTACTCTTATTGGTATTCATAAAGGTATCCTAGTTGAAAATGTTTTGTATTAAATATATCGGAAAATTGAAAAATTTGAAATTTGTTTACTTGAAAACTTACCTAAATAGAAAAGGCACATTTTAAGTCCAAAAAACACATATCTCACTATCAAAATGGGATTGGCATTAGTTAACGTAATTATCGTTTCGTTTCATTAGAAAATTACTAATTTTTCACTAAGAAAATCTGCTTCGGAGAAAGCGGAGAAAAACGTTTGCCATAAATCTATGTTTGAACACAGAATCCATATCTAGGACGCAAACAAATTTTCAGCTGAAACAACGTATTAAAGATACAAACCATAATATGCCTAAGTTATCCGACTACATGGAAATGAACTGTGGAATAACCTAAATGCAAACCTATCTATACCAGAGACTTATTCCAATTTGAAGTCGAAAAAATGTGCTAGAAATTTAAAATAAGTAATAAATGTTTTTTAGTTATTTAGTTAAAAGGTTTGGTGTTTACTTTACAACGAAACCCTGTCAATCGGGACTCTTGATAATAGAAACCCCTCCGAGTAGAATGCTTTCATTAATGATTTCCATGCACTTTGCCCCGATAGTCGGGGCACCTTCTAATTGGACCTTGGACCACACTTCTGTACACATGGCTTTTTACATCAGGCTCATTGTAACGATTTAGTTCTACACGTTTTATAAAATAATAATAAAAAATCCTCTAGAAACGCATCGCACTAGAATGTATTTTATGTTAACAACGCAACCCTCTAAACTACAGGAGAGCAGAGTACACAACTAGAGCAAAGTAATGAGCAGATAAGAGCCAATGTTAATTTGTACCGGCCGGCGCGGCAATGGCACTACTTCACACATATTCAATCCCTTACTTCATGTCTTGTAGTTTAGAAGGTTGTGTTGATTGTGATTAACAACGTAATTTTTAGATTTTGTTGCCACGGAACATATCTAAAGTCAGTGTTAATGTGGTAACACTAAGTTAGAAACTATGGCGGATGCGCCATCTACTTTAATCATCATGTGCGAGTGAGTTAGTCATCGGCTGGACAGGATCAGAGTAACAACACCGGCGTCATAAATGTTTGCACAGTTTTGTTCATTTAAATTAAAGTAAAGAATTCAGTAATTGCTTTCCTTGTATTAACGTAATAAAGTTGTTTTTCATTTATTAATTGTTTTATGTTCACCAAAGAGGTAACAGATTTGCATCTGTGTGAAAATAGGTAAAGAAGTATTTACAAGTGCTATTTCCAAAATAGTCTGTAAACGCATGAATCGTGCCTCCTCAATTTAAACTGGAGGGATTTTACCCCATGGGGATCCAGTTCTTCCAAGAGAGAGAAGTGAGGAAACAGCCGTCACCACAATTTTTAACAAATTTAGGATCTTAGGATTAGGTAGGTTGAAAATCTACCACAATTTTACATTTAAACAGAAATCATTTTTTCAACGTTATCGCATAAATATAACTACTATAGGAAGTGTTACATTCTGTAGTGGAAAATCCAATTTCAATTTATTGATTCACTTTTACAATGTCATGATTACGTTAGATTTAGATTTAGGTTGTGGCGGGGCTGAAACATCCTGCGCACTGTGGCCACCAGTTGGCCTATTGTGTTCCGCACTAATTATAATTCCTCCATCAGTTCAGTCCCACACTTTCAAAAAAGAGCAATTTTTTTTGAACTGAAATGTTCTCGAAGTCAGCAGGCCTCAACAGATGTGGAATCGACATCGTGTAACTGCCTCGCATTCGCAAAGAATGTGCCCTGACGTTTCATCCTCTTCGAGACAAAATCTGCATACCTCGGTGGTTTCAATGCCCATCCGATTAAGGTGCTTTCTATAAGCTAAGCATATGCAGTGTCCAGTAAGGACTCCTACAACGATTCTTATTTGATTCTTTGGCAGTTGTAGTAATTCCAAAGTTC
>QYTT01095078.1:29475-52205 GCA_006980735.1 Dasypogon diadema
CAAAAACAGGAGTCATCACTCGCAAGCAAAAATGCTTTAAAAGTATTCAGCTGTTCCAGCGTTCGCGCACACCAACCACCACGAGAGTGTCCCCACTGAGATAGAATTAATTAAGGAGCCCATTTCGGCGTTGCCAAGGTCGTAAAAGTTACATAATTCCTTTTTAAAAAAAACATTGGATGTCATATTTCCCATTCTCTCTGGAATTGTTTTATGTGGGTGAATTTATTATTTACCAAAATGTTGAATGCCAGGAATTTATTTAGCACGCTTAAAAAAAGTAAGGCAAATTTTGTGTGCAGGATTTAGCTGTGAACACATTGACCAAAATAAAATAATTCCACGAGCATTACACGTCTTTAACTGTTATTGTATTTTCGCAAATAGAGAACTATTTAAAGATGCGGGACACTTCCCAAAATGCCTTACACAGAATTATTTTAATTATTCTTGGGACTGTATTATTTATAGACTCGCTGCAATGGTCCGCAATGAAAATAACATTTCGAATTATTCCCGAGCAAACAAAGGGTTCCTCTCGGTTTAAATAGTATAATCCAGCACTAGATTTATATTTAAGGTATTGTCGTCAAGCACTAAATATAACGCATTCAAATTCTTGGGTGCGCTGATGGTTTGGACTTAATGGACAGAAATTCAGGGCCGGAAGCTGCACCCTGAGGAATACCAAGAAGTTGGTCGAAACTTTACGTTGGCAAAATGTTCGAAGAAATTTTATTCGGAACCAAGGTATGTTTTTTATCTCGACTTTTCTGACTGGTAACCTGGTACACCTGGCAAAAATAACACAAAAATCAGTCATTGATGGAGGAAGAAGAAGTTCTAGGGCTGTGTGAACAGAAAATCTTGCCCTCTTTTTTGGAGTAGATGACTATAAGCACATGAGTTATATAAATCATTGGGGTCCTAACATAGTTACATAATATTTTAAAATCTTATAGATATAGATGGCAAAACGTATTCAAAATAGACAACAATAAGGCATCCAAGATTGTTCTGGAAATACAGGATGCTAAAAGTTGCGGCGAATCACAGGTATAAAAGTCTTAAAGGCAATTAAAAAATTAATCTAGTACGAAAATTTAGATTGTAGTTTCTTATCACATCTTGTTTTCGTCCTCATGATAGACCACATTGCCGTTGCGGGTGTTGGTCATGGTATCGTCACTTTAACACTTAATGTTAGATACTGTAATACTGTGGCGGAACTTACGGCAGGCCTTTATCTACGGAAAATCCAAAGCTGAGTGTTGTTTTGATGCTTACGAATATAATGCTTGAAGATATCCACTAACATAAGAAACACAATAAATCAGAACGCATTTACCACTTTCCTGTTTCTGAATTTTTCCAAAGTGTTTGATAGCGTAGTAGACCATAGCCTCTTCATTCGCAGGCTTTCCTTTGCTTTTAATTTTGGCAATTCTGCCTGTCTATGATCAGCAATTATTCGTCCAGTCGTCACCAACGCGTTAAGGTTCGTGTGTTGCCTCAGGGCTCAGTATTTGAACTTTGCTATTTATCTTATTTCTTAACGACTTACCGCAATAAATTTCAACCGGTGATTTGATGACGTTCGTCACCAAACGTTGGCATCATTGCATTCATAACTTCAGCGAGCCGGAGATTGTTGCCTTGGACATCTCGAAAGCCTCTGAGAAAGTTTGGCACTCTGCACTTTTATTTAAACCCTCCTTATTCGGATTAGTCCTTTCCTACTGACCTGACGGTGTCATCTCTCTCCCACTCTCCCACTCTCTTTCTGCTTTTCATTAATTACCTCGTATCTCTAACTTCGAATCCTGTTCACAGTTTTGCACTTAATTTCGTGTAGTCATTTGAATCAATTGCTGACGCCCGCAGATGTACGCATGGTTGGACAACATTAATAAAATTCACAGCTGGAGCAAAGCGAATCGCATCGAGTTCAATGCGTCCAAAACCCAAAACTGTTTGATTTTCCATGAAAAGAACTGCAAATCCCCATCGATGAAGTGTTTGCCCTTCCTGCGTCGATCCAAGAAATACTTTACCTCATCTGACCTAGCGCTCATATACAAGGCTCATATCAGACCTAGACATGGATATAATACGCTTATTTGGTTAGGGCAGGCCGTGCTGTACTGTTTGCGTTCGATAAAATCCACACGAAATTATCTCTAAAATCGATTTTCTGGTGCGCCGAAAAAATTTCGCTTGTATAACGCCCCATTTCTGTCAACTTCCTCTTCCCCAAAATTCCCTTTCACCTTATTTATGTTCTATGTATTTGCGCCCCCTGAGCTTAGGTCAAACTTAAAAAAAATGAGGCTTTTAATTGTTAATTAATCTGACAAATGTTGCGCAATTTTTCATATACCAGCAAAATTGTTTCAACCACTGGTAGCCAATTAAATCACGGTGCCATAACATTTACTGGAATCAATCTCACACCTTCAGAAGAGATATAATCTACGAAGCTGGCCCTCAACCAATTCGGCTACCAGTGAGTTACTGAAAAAACTTAATTAGGCATGCAATAGAAGATTGAAAACGGCTACTGTTAAGTATTTAGTTCTAAAACCTGATTGACTAATTCTTTTATTGTGTTGTTTTTTTGAGAGGGTGTGAGACCACTAGAGTCCCTCAAACTTAGGCTATTGCTAAGCCCATTGCTTTTCCACCTAGAATACAAATAAGCGGGACGAATTCTACCGCTAACTCAGCCACCTGGTCGACTTTGTGAGAACCAGAATACGCTCCCATCCCTTTTCGCCTGCCTGATGCAGTTCGTCAAGTGGAAGTGGTGCCCCAGATGTTTGATTCTTTTCGCCGAGAGTGACGGACAGTGACATAAAAAGTATGTCACAGTCTCCGTTTCCTCCCCGCATCCACTACAACCAGCGTCGCTAGAGCGACCGATCCTGTGCTGGTGTGCTTTCAGGAAGTTATGTCCCGTCAGAACGAAAACCAGCGATCTTAATGTCGGTTTATTTAATTGGGGAAACTTAAATGTTGAGCTGGCATTCGGTGGGCCCCAAAGTTCCTTGGTCACTCTAGCAAATGGGGTCACGTCCAATATTCGGTGATGTCGACATCCCCGTTAAAGCGGGTGGGGAATCAGAGGCAACCCGTTCCCGCGCCACCTCATCCGCTTTTTGTTGCCATAAATGCCACTATAGCCTGGCACCCACAGAATATCCAGATTGTTGTTTAGGGACAGATCGTTCAGACTACGTTTATAGTCCCTTACTGACTTAGATGTTACAAAGGGTCTTTTCAGGGCTTTGATAGCCGCCTGGTTGTCTGTGCAGATCACGATATTCAACCCTTCAAGTTGCGAAACTCCTCCAGTATAGCTTTGAAGACCGGAAGAAGTATAGATCGGAAGACCGTGGTGTGCTCCTCAAGATGCAATGCCATCCGCACTCCTAGGTCCTCACAGAGGATATCCGCCCCAGCATTATTTTTTTATCTTTCGATTTTGAAATTTTGCATTAATTTTACACGTTTTGGAATAAATATAGCTCGGTAAATTTTGATATCATTTTTAATCTTGATCGGAAAATTGAAAAATTTGAAATTTGTTTACTTGAAAACTTACCTAAATAGAAAAGGCACATTTTAAGTCCAAAAAACACATATCTCACTATCAAAATGGTATTGGCATTAGTTAACGTAATTATCGTTTTGTTTCATTAGAAAATTACTAATTTTTCACTAAGAAAATCTGCTTCGGAGAAAGCTCTTAAAATTTTCCAGTCTTCTTTTTGGACAGCACAGAAAATCGTTTGCCATAAATCTATGTTTGAACACAGAATCCATATCTAGGACGCAAACAAATTTTCAGCTGAAACAACATATTAAAGATACAAACCATAATATGCCTAGGCCTAGCTTATCAGAGACGTTCCAACTACATGGAAATGAATTGTGGAATAATCTAAATGCAAACCTATCTATACCAGAGACTTATTCCAATTTGAAGTCGAAAAAATGTGCTAGAAATTTTAAATAAGTAATAAATGTTTTTTAGTTATTTAGTTAAAAGTATTTAGTTAAAAGGTGGTTTGGTGTTTAATTTACAACGAAACCCTGTCAATCGGGACTCTTGATAATAGAAGCCCCTCCGAATAGAATGCTTTCCTTAATAATTTCCATGCACTTTGCTCCGATATTCGGGGCACCTTATAATTGGACCTTGGACCACACTTCTGTACACATGGCTTTTTACATCAGGCTCATTGTAACGATTTAGTTCTACACGTTTTATAGAATAATAATAAAAAATCCTCTAGAAACGCATCGCACTAGAATGTATTCTATGTTAAGAGAGAGCAGAGCACACAACTAAAAGCCAAGTTCTCCTTCAAGCTCTCAGAATTACAGACTTCTTCTGGAGAATTAATAAAAATTTATGTTTCCACTGCTCTGAATATATTACCTTTCTATTGGTGTAAAAAAGCTCCAGCATATAGTAAAAATTGTTAAAACGAAACACCACCCACTTTTCAGTGTGATTGCAGCAAATCATCAATCTCATGGCTTTCCGCTGTATCAGCGAAAAACTGATATCGGTTCATTTAAACGAAAACATCTCTATAATTTTGTTATATAAGTCATACGTTACTTTGTACCACCAGAAAGCTAAAGATTCAACCTTTAAATTACTAGAAGGTGATATCTCGGTAGGAGTAATACTTTAGGTGGTGGTGGAAACAAAAATTTTTGTTAATGAGCAGATAAGAGCCAATGTTAATTTGTACCGGCCGGCGCGGCAATGGCACTAGTTCACACATATTCAACCCCCCGCTTCATGGCTTGTAGTTTAGAAAGTTGTGTTGATTGTGATTAACAACGTAATTTTTAGATTTGCATCTGTGTTAAAATAGGTAAACAAGTATTTACAAGTGCTATTTCCAAAATAGCCTGTAAACGCATGAATCGTGCCACCTCAATTTAAACTGGAGGGATTTTACCCCATGGGGATCCAGTTCTTGCGAGAGAGAAGTGAGGAAGTAGCCGTCATGGGGACCGTTGTCACTTTGCCACAATTGTGGCGAATCCACCACAATTTTTTAAAAAAATTGGGATTTATCACATCTACCACGGTGAGTCGAAAATCTACCACAATTTTACATTTAACCAGAAAATTTTTTACTTTTCGCCCTTGACTTTGAAAAAATCATTTTTTAAACGTTTAATGGCATAGGAAAAAAGAAGAGAAATCGCATAAATATAACTACTATAGGAAGTGTTACATTCTGTAGTGGAAAATCCAATTTCAATTTATTGATTCACTTTTACAATTTCATGATTACCTTAGATTTAGATTTAGGTTGTGGCGGGGCTGATATATCCTACGTACTGTGGCCACCAGTTGGCCTATTGTGTTCCGCACTAATTATAATTCCTCCATCAGTTCAGTCCCACACTTTCAAAAAAGAGCAGTTTTTTTTTAACTGAAATGTTCTCTAAGTCAGCGGGCCTCAACAGATGTGGAATCGACATCGTGTAACTGCCTCGCATTCGCAAAGAATGTGCCCTGACGTTTCATCCTCTTCGAGACAAAATCTGCATACCTCGGTGGTTTCAATGCCCATCCGATTAAGGTGCTTTCTATAAGCTAAGCGTGCAGTGTCCAGTAAGGACTCCTACAACGATTCTTATTTGATTCTTTGGCAGTTGTAGTAATTCCAAAGTTCTGTTTTTGGAGGGATTTTTGGTAAATTTTCTAGTTTGCTTCCAGCTCCTGAGTCTCTGATTGCCCCTGATTACCCCTAATTACCTTAACAATTAAGTGACACTCTACTAAGCTAGTATATTTTTAGGTTGACAATAGAAATGTATCCCAAGGTTATACTCTGAACTGCTCTATCAATTTTACCATCAGCTTAATAACCAATGCCTACAATGGAATTTCATTAAAAACCCCTGAAACAAACACTAACAGTTTGTACCCCAAATTTGTTTATACTCCTTTCACCTTGCGCCCAGCCACTTTAAATCTCGTCCTCTTTCACTAATAAATGGGCTTAGAGGTGTTGTCGTTGTGGAGGGCCATAGCTACTGTATATTTGAGCGAGTCATTTATATTGAAAAGGATCAGAATCCCACTGCTTTCTTCGGCTACGGCATTCGGGTATTCCTAATCAACTTTCTATAAAAAAAATAAAAAAACATCCTAAAATATCCATCCCAAAAATAAAAGGAAATCCTTTACATGTCCACTACACCCCGACGGAAATAGGCTTTAGTGCTGCCTCATGGCTTATGCAATAATCCCGGATCGTACCAGTCCCTGGAACACAGAGTGGGATATGTAAGCTTTCTTTAAATTAGCTTCCCGTTTGCACCCAGACAGCTAATATCATTTCTATCTTTTTGTCCTATAAGCACCGACTTAAACAAATGGATCACGCGTCGTAATGCTATACTTGGTACTTGGTAGCAAAATGGGATCACTATTCCTATGCCGTCTTTTTTCGTCTAAGGTTGATTCCAATGGCACTTCATCGGTGTTAGCTGCATTGCAAGCCATGCAAATGAAAAAGTTAATGTTAGTTGCCTCTCATTTCGTCTAAACACGATTTGATAAGAAAAAGATAAAAAAATGTGCCCATGGCATGGAAATAGGAACTAAGGAACGGTTGTAACCATTGGGAAACTTGTTTCACACAAAACAATTTTTCCACTACAAACGCAAATGTAGTATTAGAAATAAGCAGATGTAAGGAGGGGTAGACATATTTCTTAATCCAAAAGCCTTAAAACCCTGTTTAGTCATTCTGGGGAACCTCAAAAATTATATACTACTTTATTTGTGAGCTTTCGTAACATTTAATTGTGAATTTTCTAATATTGAATATTTTCTGTGAACCCCCAAAAATTTCTAAGTTTCCTCGGAAATAACTACTGAACTGAAATATGAGGTACGGTAACCTCAAACTGGAACATGCATTCACTACCACCTAGATACTTAACAACCACACATATTTGAATAATTTAGGTGTAGTGATTCAGTTGACGTTTATGGGGTACCAGTTTTCATCCCCTTTCCTCTTCGCTAATGCTTCACTTTCACGTATTCATCTACACGTTCGTGTCCGTTCCTTAGTTTTTATTTCCATGTGTTGCCCCCAGAAAGCTAATAACATTTCTATCCCTGTTGCCTCAAAATAACCCAATTATCACATCTTGACCCAAAGTGCCTTAGTTTTCTTGGTATTAATGAACAATCCTAAATTATGATATACCACTTGTAAGTCATTGTATTTTTCTTGGATTATATTCTCTATGCTTTTATGGTTCAAAACCAGAGCCACCAGACGACGTACACATATCCCCTAAATTTCTTACGTGCTATCAGCAACAAGTTGTTGTGTGGAATAAAAAAGACCGGACGCAGAACTGACTCTTAGGGAACATCGCATTTTACCTTTCTCGCTTCAGTTTCGCACTCTTCTATTTTCATCAGCATTTACCGGATATGGGATCTGCCTAACCCTTATACAGTCTTGCATTTTGCATCTAATTCCTAGGCCATTCAAAGAATTTAATACGCGGACCCTATCTGAGGTATCAAAGACTTTCTCAAAATCTTATTGTAAACTTTGTAATTAGTTGTTACGTACTTCTTTGTTTTCTGAATCCATACTGGTGTGGCAACAACAGTTTATACTTATCTACAGGTTCATTATACTTTCCCACTTTATTCACTACTGAAATCGATCAGTTCCATAAGTATCCTTGTCTCCACCGCAATTTTCTGTCTAACTATTGTCACTATTACTAAATGTTACTGTTATGTTTGAAGAAATATTTATTTTTCCTTTTTTTCTTTAGTTGGATAAATTTTAAAGATCATTACTACAAATTTTTTTTAATTATTTGAATATGGTACATTGATACATGCGTACTTAATACAAATATGAATAAAAATACATTGTCCGTAATATTGATCGTTAGTGCAAATTAGGTTTGCCACACTTTTCAGTTTTAATCTAACACAATTTACATTTTGGATGTGACAACGCTGGTTACGGGTTGATCACTCATTCCATCGGTTTTCTGGATTTTCGTTCTCTTTCTCTTGACTTTCTTTCTTTGGTTTTCACACAAAGCTAATCGAAAAACTGAAGATTTCACCTACGTCAAAATCCCTCTTGTAAAAACCTACAAGAGTTAGTGCGTGTGCCTTGACGGCAGTAGCACGAGGAAAAATCCCCATCGTCTAAATCCAGATTTTAGTGATATTAAATGTTAAGTGACTCATTCAATGTATTATATTTCCCACCATGAATGAAAACAGATAACGTGAAAAGGTAAATTCACTTACAGATTCAAAATTTAATTTTTATTAATAAAATAAAATTAATTGTATACAGTAAAGGATACAAGTTATACTAGTCGTAGCCGTAATAGCATCTATGATTACATCCACAATAATTAACAATATGTTAAAATCTCTACAGGTTACAAGGATAAAAGGCACGGTCTAAATTACCACTTCAAACACAAAAGTTCCATTTATCTTTCTAAAACACATCTGAAAACGTTTAACAACAGATACATAGGCCTAAGAAGGTCAAATATCGTAAAAAGTGTTAGAAAACCGTTAGTAACGAAGTTCTTACATTGTCGTTGCATGACGCAGATATGGAATGTTTGTATCAAAGTTACATTCGTAAATGCTTCAAAAATTCTCGTGTGTACATTATACGAAAAGCTCAGCACAAATTTAAAGATTATTGTGACCTTTACTATGGCTTCTGCCGGCGAGGTGTTGCCGGAGATCGTTGATCCATTTTACTAGGCATCTTACTCCTTAGCATTTGTTCATGAACATACAACAGTAGACCGATGTCTCGATGTCCTGCCTGCCACGCAATTTTAAATGCTGTACTGCCATCCTGAAAGGAAAACTGTAGAATTTGAGGGAGGCTTGAGGGTGCGGAATATCTTACCACATCATTTATGAGGGAATCGCAATCTGGTTGCGATAACAAATGCTTTACGATGTCAATGTGTCCATGTTCTGCAGCACACATAAGTGCAGTGCTACCATCTTCGTCCTGGATGTTAATATCAGCACCAGCGCTCAATAACATCTCCACCATATCTAAGTTTCCATGGGAAACAGCAAGCATTAAAGCTGTCTGGCAATGCTGAAAGATATCTTCGGTTAACTTTTCATTGTTTTCAAGATTTTAAATAATATTATTAACAATTGCTTAAACTTTTTACCAAATAACACTGAGCAATAGAAGGACCCTTTTAAAAAATAGAAAATCTTCCTAAACCGTGCGGTTTACTTTGGAAAGACAACAAACAATACAGACTTATTTTAATTTTAGTTACACAACATCAGGCAGACCGGAAAGTTATTGCCGATCAGAATGAAAATTTTCAGTCCACGTTTTTATACAAATTCATTAAAATCCACCACAGAATTTCGATCAGTAGAAAAATTTTAACTATCGCAAAAGTTTCCTAATCTTGATTGAAGAGCTTTCATTCTAGAAAATAGTCACCATTATTTACAGTAACCTACTTTCAACACAGAGCCGAAGAATATAAGGCGTCCTTGGAAAAATCTAACAATTTCCGGAAGAAATACTAATACAGTCGGTCCCTAAAGGATATCAGGTGTCCGAAGAAATAGTAGTAGTGTTGGAGTTATACCAGAGAAATGTGGGGTTTAGCATTGCCTGGGACTCTTGTCCCAATTAAACAAGCAATCTATTCCTGTGATCCTTTTGGTTATTTAGTTTATTATTTCCCTTACAGTACAAAAAACTGTAGACAATATTTTCTTTAAATTTTAACTTATTTTGAAAACCTTTATGATGATCTCTAATATGGCTAACATATATTATTGTATGTTGCCCGTGAGTTGATTAATAACTCAAGGAATCAACGCAACTCTTTGAACATTTCCCTCACATAATCATGAAGCTAAAATTGTAATAATTCAATTTATATAATACTGGAACTCTTTTTGGCACATTTTTGCAAAAAAAAATTCAATCAAGACGGTAACACTCTCTAGCATTTTGTATAGAGGTTAGATTTTCAAGAGTGGCAACGATATTTCAAAATTGGTCTTCCCCCAACTTTATTGGTTATGTGGGCAAAAATTTTGCTATAAAAGCAGCGCACTCCAATTGCTCAACCTTAGTACCCTATTCTGAGTCTCAATCAAAATAGTGATTTTTCCTCAGCATTTTATTCTGGGTACCAACTATAATAAAACATCCAATTATCACTCTATTCTGAGTATCTGAATAGAGATTTTCCCTACTACTTTCTACTACTAGAGAAGTGAGTGTCGATCAGAATACAGACTTCCCTTTGAAAGAGATTATACGACTAGGGAATGTCTCGTACAATAATCCCATTGTTTCACGTGGTGTCTGGCAAGTGGCACCGTACTGACTTCGAGATCCGTACCATCCATTTGACCATTTGACGCACAAAAACTGGTTTTTATTATGCCCCGATACCGCATGGACCTCATTGCTGAAGATGATTTTGTTGGAAAACTCACCGTTCACTTGTTGTTGTTCAATTACCCAAATGACGAACTGTCTTTCCTGTACCATATACTGTGGGCTTGAGTTGTTAAGTCAGCTAGATTTTGCAGGTAGAGTGCTCCTTGAAATGTTGCATTCTTGAGCACGATGCCAATAGAGGTTTCCAGACTCCCGGCCACAGCCCAACAGCATTAATGCTTTCTGGACGAACACGTGTCGATGGTTTGATATCAATAACGGACCCAGCCTGGTCGAATTTTTCGATTATTCTCTTCACAGTTGATGCACTTGGAACATTTGGTCTACCAAAAATTGGACGCAATGTGCGAATCATGTCAGTCAGTCAAACTTTCACCATTTTAGCAATAACAGTGCGTTGGTGTGCCGAACAGCGATCCATTTTTAATAATGGTGGTCTGACTACAATCGAACTGTCATAATGGTTTGACTGTCAACACACAACAGCAAAAATGACGCCAAATGTAAATTTTTCTCTTGTTGTGACACCCTTTATAATTTCATGAAATGGATTAAATTATGACCATTTTCAATTCTAACAAACAAACTATTCTAAATTATGACATGTAAAAAAGCGATCGCGTGGGACTGGAATCGAATCAGTGAATCGAATCGAATCGAACTAACTTCCGTTGTTAAAATCGAAAATCTTTACTCTGAAAGTGGAACTTTGAGAATTTCCTAATAGTTTTCGTCGATACTAATATAAAGTTAGTCGAAACTAAAAATGGTGTAGTGTAATGGTTAGAGCAGCCGACCGGAAATCGTAAGATCGCTGGCTCGTTCCAATCCCACGCGCTGGCTTTTTAGTTAAAAATCAATGCTTTAAAATTTAATAGTGTGAAATTTAAATTATTGAATTATTAAGGCTGTCCTATCAATCATTGGTCAAAGCGAGCAGGGTGATACAGGATCTCAAGAGCTACTAAAATAATCCGCATTCATCCGTGTGTTCAGCTATTTTTTTATAGTTTCGGAGTTACACAACATTTTTTGTAATTTTCTGTGAAATAATTTTTTTTATAATAATTCCATAATTGCCCTATCATGTGCCATACTTATATTCAAAGAACTTTCTAAATTCTTACTCTTTCATTAATTTTGAAAGACCATAGTGAAAAAAGGTCAAATAGAAAATTAATTTCGTATCTATTTAAAAACTTCCTTGCTCCATTAGCAATTTATGCTTGTAAATTTCATGGAACTATTCTTAAGATTTGACAATTAAATGGCACCAAATGTATGACTAGAGTGAAAACCATAACAATTTCTACTTTTCTCTTATCAAGTCCCAGGATCAATTCAGGATGAACCTGTAGTCGAGGATCCTCGACTGTCGCGCATTCAATTTCTTGGAAAAAGATCTGCCGAACTTGCTCGAATATATAAATTTAAGTTTGCGTCAGCAAATGATCTTTCAAAATAATGATACTCCATGCCATTTGTCCTTTTCCCAGCCTTCCTAGAATTATCTTATCTACAACAAGGTATACTTGGGCAAACATTTATTGCGATTTTAAAGCACTACCACTACAACGAACACCTTTGACCTATGTTGCTAAAAAACAATAAAAGAACACAAATTTTATGTCAAAATACTCTACAAAATTTACGAGGTAATCCTCTTAAGGATTTTTTCGAGAAACTCATTTCACTTGTTTATAGGAAGACATAAAAGGCTAGCAGCACCAGTTAGATATTTGAATAACAGAAAAACTGATACCTGTTCCTTATATTGCCTGAGGTAAGCATAAAAGCGTTAAATTTTGTACTTTGTAGCATATAACTCTAGTTTTAATAAAGTATCAAGTATCCTGTAGGTGTTTGCATTTCAAAATATTTCTCTTACTTTTCATGAAATAACACTATTTCAATTTACTACTGGTAGTTACCTTTTTCGCTCGAATGTTGACATCAGCCATCTGAAACAATCGTTGAACGACAGTCCGATGAGCGGAATTCTTCAATTTAGCCAATGACACGAGCATTACACACGTGTATCCTGCGTTATTCGTTTGGTTTACATTGCAAACCTTAGAATCCAGCAGTATGGATACAACATCGAAATTACCATGCGACACTGCATAGTGCATTGCTGTATTCCCCTAAAAGATGCAAAAATTAATTCTACACCCAAAAGACAATGAACAATGTACTATGCTCACATTTGAATCCACCATATTCACTATATACTTCAACAAGGAATTTGAATATTCCTCGAAGCAGTCTAAGTAATCTTCCACGTCTAGAGGATTTGCCATGTCGGTGCTCGAAATTTTAAACCACTCCTTTTGCACTATTCCATTCGCATTCTTCAGATTACTAGGATTCGACGTGGTTTTGTGAAGTGAATCGTTAATGACTTTCATGGCAGCTTTCATTTCTTTGGATGGCGTTACCCTAAAAGCAATTGAATTTTTAATTTACCCACAGTATTTTCAGAAAAATTTACTTACTTTGTTCGTGGCTCAGAGATGGATGTAGCAATTTCAGTAAGCAACATACTATTTCTCTTTACCTCCTGACTAGAAACCATGGAAAAAGATTGTTCCTCTTTGGATTCCTTATCTCCATTAGTTAATGGCTGCACTAGCTGCTCTCCAGTCCAAACTGCCTCCTCCACTTTTTTGTCCTGATCCTCCTTTTTGCCAGATGACGGCAAGTCGTCTGCTGTACCTCTTGCAAGTGACTCGTCATTTTTCGATGCACTTGTTGGGCTTTGAGCTAAATTCGCTGAATCCAGGCTGGTTGCTAATACTTTCTCTGCGATTGCACTGCAACGAAAATTACATTCACTTTTTCAAGGATACCAAATTACACACAGCACAAAAACTGGCAAAATATTTAAGGATTTCGCAACTAATAGTTTTCGGTAATAAGCGATTTAAAGGTCACCATCATAAGAAAAAGGTCACGTCACATACTGGTAGGTAGGCCTGAATTCATGTGTTGTTACTTGTTAAGTACTTCAACATCTGCCGACCCTTTTCATGGCACACCGTCATAAATTTCAGTTGTGTTTTTCCAGATGCATGAATTACTCATTTGCCACTATAGCATTTGGCGCCTTCTTATTCGCAAACTGCGCAGGATCCAAAAACCTCCCCTTCTTTTTGTTTTGCTACCCCGAAAGATGTGACATGATGCATGAGAAACCGGCACAAAAAATAGGGTGCACGTAAAGTGGAATCCGTTTTTAAGTAATATAAGAAATTTTTTTAGCAGAATAAAAGTTAAGGTGTTCATGTTTTTGAAGTGCATTTGGATTTGCTATATAAGCACGGACAGTAGCATTTTTTAATGTCTTTGCAATAAACTCTGTTATAAACTTACCGGGCAAAATAAGGACCCCAGAAAAAAATCATATCAATAATCAAGAAATCAAAAAATACCAAGAAAAAAGATAAGTCAGGTAGATGAACTTGTGACCAAAACCAAGAATTGGGCAACACAGAAATATATAATAAAATACTTTGCAAAGTAAAATACACAATAGCGCACTACGAGCAGTAAAGAGAACTAGTATTTTGCACATGAATATACTGAAGCCAAGGTATAAAGTGCAGCTTCCCAAGGGGGTTACATTTTAGACCAGGGGTCTTTTTCATCCAATAATTAATCAGGTTTCAGTCTAGCTGTAAGCGTGGCAAAGAGTTACGTCTTGTCCGGAGGGACTTTGCTATCACCAAACGTGGCAGATTTAAAGGAGACAACCTCGACAATCAATCCCCAACCCTAAGATATGAACTACCGTGCCGAAATATGCACGATGAACTGAATACCTGGCGACCTCCACGTTCATCAAACTATGGCAAGATTATGAAGATCTATTTAAAAAAAAAACCTCCAATTAGGCCAAACACTCCTTTCAGGATCAATGGGACCCCACAAAAGATTCTTCGACAACAATCCCTATAATATTGATTGATTCGATGGAGATCGAATTGCAAGGCGAGGACGATATATTCAAATCACCATCGCGGGGCAGAGCAAGTCTGATCAGGAGGATACCACCACTGTAAATCCAAAGGACTATACGCCCCCTCCAAAGATTTGTGATGCCACTACGATGGGAATGAAGTGGGCATCCTTTATGAGAAAGCACAGGAAACTGCACTACTCCTTATGGAAGAAAAGAAGGAGATGACTGTAATCCGAGAGAAGTCCATCGATGAGGTGAGGAACAGAGAACACAGTCGAAGAATCCTTACAAGAAGCAAGCCTCTCAGCCTGGTCCCTCACCTATATTCAAAAAAATAACCGAAATTGTACGATTGGGGAATCTTCCGACGAACCAAATTAAGACCATACCGACAGGTTTACTTAAAACTACGAAGCAAAAGCAGGCCTCCATTAGGCAGATCTTCAGGGTGGATAATCCTTACTTGTGTAAGTCACAGCTTCGCAAACCCTGAGACAGTGCCACTGTGAACGTGGTGGAGAAAGATCGAATTCCACCGATCATAATTTGATACTTCCCTCAATGCGAGCAAAATACCATGCGACTGAATCTCGACCTTAGTGAGGCTAAAAACGTAAAACTCCTAAAAGTAAAAAATCCTTAACAAGATGGGGAGATCCGTAATCATGGAGCTCATGCTTTTGGTGGATTACCACTGGCGGCCATGCTTGAGAGCTACAAGTTTGATACTATCCAGGGGTAGTGAAAGAGCCAGACTGCTTAGTAGAGAACGCCAGCCTTCGACCTACATCAAGTTTAATGTCAAGTTAATGAAGCCTAGTGAGGAAAATAAGACGAAGGAAATCCTCACGGCATCAGCAAGAATCACAACTTCGATCCCCAAGAAAGTTGCAGACAACAACAAAGGCGCTCTGAAACAGAATAGGCATAAACGCTTAGGAGGAACGACATCAAAGAAAAAAAAGAGGTCCTATTAGGAAAACAAATGGAGAGTCACCATATGTGCTATCTTCAGACAAATCTCCATCATGCCAAGCCAGTGGAGAAATTTGTCTAGAACAAGTTCGGCGTGTACGCCTCCAGGAGTCCTGAGTGTATTAAGGACGTATTAGAGGTTTGGTTGCGGTGCAAAGTTGTTCTGGCCTTCCAAGACTCACATCAGGGATACTTTCCAATCATAGAAAGAGAGAGGCAAGCACTTATATTGGGTCAGCCAACCTCAACAAATCGGAGTTAAGGAACTTAGGAAGTCTACTGATGTACCACCATAGAAAGAAGGCAAGTTAAGCGCGCTCAAAAAAAATACTGACTACATTAGAAGTCTTAATTTTGAGTGGGCCTCACAAAAGGGTTGTGTACAAAAAAGATCCTAGCTAGTCGGTGCGTTTGGGTGTTCCCGCGGTCTCTATCCATAACCCTCTGTTTTTTAGTATTCAAAAAAAAAACTTTAAAATATCTAAATAAGAAAATCATTACAACACTTACCTAGTTGGGCTCTGCTCAGCAATTGGACTAGAACTCAAGGTGGGTGAGGGAAGCGTGTATGTATTCTGTCTCATGAATGGCTTTCGAGCGGGACGCGGACTTGTTATAGTAGTAGGCCTAGGAATTCTTGTACGTTCTGAACCCGCTCCTAATACTGGACTTGCGAGCACTTTACTAAATTCTCGAGCCAGATTTTTAATGGCATCTTTGCATGAATCACAGTAGTTATCAGCACAAGCAATAGAAATATGTGGCTTTATAATGTCTCCACAACTGACATCCCTTCTAGAAATCTTATCGGTGTTGGAATAAGTGTCTTTCATCCTTGGCGGAGGTAAAGTATTTGATCCAGAGTCTTTTGTTCTCGTCACTTCAGTATTGCTGAAGTTATCGTGCATTACTCTTCTCTTCTCCTTTACTTCATCAGTATTAACACTACTGTCTGCAAGTTTTATAAGATCTTTTGTGTCAGTACTTCTTGGGCTGCTCTCGACGGCATATTGACAGGACTTAGTTACGGAAATAACAGAGTTCTGAATGCCAACAGAATCCATCTGCACCGAACTCTGTATTCCTTTACTTTGGACGGAAATTTGATATTGGGTTCCAACTGTTTTACGTTTAATGTTGAGTTTTTCGTTCTCTCCTAAATTAAATGACAAACTACGTGGTGGCATGTCCATTAATTTCAAGGACAGAGAGTTCTTCACTTCATCAACATCTGGACCGCATCCAACAGTTCGTGTTGCCACTGAGCATTTATCACAGATTTTATCAGTTAATTTATGATCCGAAGAACCTACTGTACGAGTTTCAGGTTTACAGGCTGTGAAGGCATCCTTTTGAGATGGTGAAGCCATTATCGCCTGAGATTTTGTTTGCACTTCCTTTGAAGGACTAGTCTGTACAAAAGCGTGTTTTGTATCGATTTGTGACTTCGGCACCATTTGCGTTCCAACAGAAATAGAATTCTGTCGTTTTCTAGTTTCGATTTGTTCTTCATGATTTCGAATTGATACTTGAATGATATTGTCCAAATCTTGTTTGGTATAAAGATCATCGTAGATACCATTTGTATTTGTTGAATTTATTCCCACCGAACGTACCATGGCTGGACTGGCCAAAGTTCCTATATCGCGGGTATGTTGAGCACACATAATACCCACATCTCGTTTGATTGATTTTTTTGGTAAATCTAGGGAAGATTTCGCCCGAATTCTGGACCCAAGACTTTCTAAAAATACTGGATTTATTCGTTGTGGCGTGAATGCGGCACTTCTAGCTTTTACGACGGATCTTGAAAATGCTTCTTCCTTTTGTAGTTGCTGTTGAAGCTGCCGTTTTTCTTCTTGAAGCGTGGCCAATTCTTTCTGTAATTGTAAAAAGATTTATTTATGTAACTACTACTTTTTGGAGATGTGATTAGAAAACAAGAAAATCTCTTATTAGGTAACAGGAAAATTACATAAAACAGACCATTAGGGCTAAGATCATAGGTTTATTTTTTAAATTTTTTAATAAAGTTTTGCGTAAACCTAATAATAGGTTCGTACTGTTCTCTCAATTATTTTAACAACGAAGCATCCATAGAAATGCATATTGCCTACCATTATGGACTCTCGTAACGTCATTATGTGCACCGATACGAATGTTAATGCTGTAATCATGAACCCATCAGTAAGAAACTTGCAGTATCTCTACCAAACTTTGAACCTACATATAGTAAATAACATACCAACGTATTTCTATACCCACCTCAACTCGACTATGTTCTTGCTATGGATCTTAACAAAGTATTTTTTCATAATAAAATCAGCCCTCCGAGCAACTTTTATCGCAGTTTTCTTTATGCAAACCACGATCTTAGACCGACTCCAATTCCTAAGAAGCTGCACACAATTTACCGGGACTTTAAAAATATTAACTTAGACCAACTTCTGTCCGAGCGTTGTAAAATTACCTGGACGAGTATACGGGCAACTCATTCGATGATAAAGTGGATTTTCTTTCTACTACTATCGATTGATTATACATACAATAGGTATGTGCCTTTGCTGAAAGCAGAGTTCGGCATGCACCAAAGAAAAAGTACTTAAGTACAAGTACAATTACTGAAAGCCTAAGCACAAGTACCGCTTGTATAAAAAGTACTTGTAACTAAGTGCTACTAAAATGTACGTACTTTTTAGTCTTGGTAGTTAAGTACAAAGCTAAGCCTTAAAAGCAAGTAAATAGAAGCAAGTACTTATATTCCAAGAACTAAGTAGGAGATTTCATCTAAATCTTCAGTAATGAAAATACACTTAATACATTTTTACTTAAGTATTGTCCCGCTTTGCCTGAAAGAGATGGAGATTTCCTGTTTAAGAGATTTAAGGTAACGCATTGTTTGCAATATGGCAAGTTCTATGATTTGGTGCGCAAAACGTACCTAATAAATTTGATACCAACTTCTTTTCTATGAAATTGTGGAGAAATATCCGTAAAATGGGCATTTTTGTTCACGAGTTACCTGCAGTGGATTTCTACTCGAATGAATTTAACAAGTATTCTAAAACAAGGCTTCCAGCATCTGCATCCACTTTTATCCCAGAGTAATTTTCAGCTCATGAATTTGCTTTTCATTGTTTTAACGACAGTGAAGTGTTTTTTTGGTTTGCATGCTTTTGAATCAGATGCAATTGAACTTGATGATCTACCTCGTCGTTTTTTTAAAATTATTGCTCCTTCTGTAATATGCACCATAACTCATATTTTTACTCACTGCCTAAATACATCAAAATTTCCTACGCTCTGAAAACAAGCAATAGTTACACCTATTTCTACTCCGTTGTCCTAATTATCTACGTCCAATTAGTATCCTTTTTAACGCCTTTTGCAGGATTCGCGCCCACGCCCACAGAGGAGAAAGTTTGCAGATGTGCGCCTCAGCCCTCACTAGCGTGGCCGTGCTGCTTTCCTAAAGCCTTGAAAAAGATCATCTATATGCTGTCTATGGAGTATATCTCAGGGAATGGCTTATTGTCAACTTGGCAATCGAGATACCGCCAATTGCACAGATGTGAAGCCACACTATTAAAAGTAACATCAGATATCCATGTAGCTTCTACAGGACTCTTGACTCTATAGTTCATTCTAAACCATTTGTCATTAAGATTATTCAGCTCTTAATCCAATCATACATTTCTTGGAGAAATTAGGACAATTCGTAAATGTAAAAGATTTGATCTTCGAAGTTAAAATCTTCTACCGCCATGTACCTCAAGGTTCCATATTCGGCCCATTTCCTTTTAGTCTATTTAATAATGAGCTTTCAATGATGCAAATCATCAATGTCAACATCTTTTTTTGGTTCCAAGCGAATGTTAATTCTATTTTTCTCAGTCTGTCCTTTTCATATTAATGTTCACAGAGCAAGACAGACTATGAAAAAATCAGCTGCTGCCTATGCAATCGCCTACAATCGCAAGAAAAGAATTCAATATTAGAAAGCTTTCCTGATAGATTCCTTTTTCTATTTTCCAAAGAAGCCCACCAAACGACATCACCACAATGTTGCTTGCATTCCTAATACAAATGAACCTAGAGTAGTGATCATACCTGACGTGCTGCAGACAAGACACCATTGCATTGTAGAATAGTGCAAATGTTGAATAGATTACTATTTTCTAATTACGGAATGTGTGTTAGCACGAACTGTACTATAGTTATTCTCCTCCCTTTCTATCCAAGGCTAGGCTCTTTTTCATCTATCCTAATAAGAATCAGGAAGAAGTATCACTTTTCAAGGCAAAGACTGCTTAGATTTAAAAGTCCTACAGATCAGGAAGGTCTTCGTTTCATGGTAAACGTTGCAGGTATTGATAGACACTGAAGAGATTTCAATTCATTAACCATGAGATGTCTTATTGTATGTGTAATGAAGGTGTGTAGGCAGAACACAAAAATAAAACAAAAGCTTCACGTCAACAAGTCAAAATATTCAGGACCTAAAAGCTGAGAAACTACAAAAAAAACGTTCAGTACCTGTTCCATGTTTTTCCATCGAAGATGTTATGAAATCCAAACTCAGCTTCTGTACACAATTTATTAAACAACAAAAATTGTAGGTACGTTTGTGTTATGACTGTATTCACACGTTTAAAATTGAGGACTACTTCCATAATCCGAACGTTTGAAACACATGTCCAGTCATCGATAATTCTCTGCGCATATGTTTTGATTGCATACAAGTACACTTTCGCCGAAATGAAAAGCATTTCGCCACTAATAAAAATTGCCAATTGCAATAAAATGTTCCGATAAGACCTCACACACCGTGAGAACCACATCGCCGTAATCTTATCTCACATTCTTCATTCGAATAGTGAATTTACACGAATTGCGCCCAATAAAACACAAATCTTCTTACGTAATTGCAAAACTAACTTAAGTGCTCTTACCTGCAACACCGGGATGTTCTTCACCTGTTCCTCCAAGTCTTTCATTTTGTTCAGACTTATGGCCATCTGCTCCCGTATATTGTACAGCGCCTGGGCGCCTGCATCGGATTTTCTGCTCCCCAGGGAGTCAACTTCCTCGTTTTCCTGTGCGGGTAATGCATCGCTCCTAATCGGGGACTTATTGCCGGAAACACAGGAATCTACAACCGGAATACAGAAAAAAAAAATTAAAAGCGTGGCAACAGGAGTCGCGACGTCATCGAACTAATTTCCACTCACTCAACTTAAGGCTCGATTTTAATTGCTTAAAAATTTTACTCATTTTTTAATATATTGCAATTTTTTTCTATTTTTTTTTATTTTTTTTGAATTAGTTTCGTACGTTTCTAGGTTGTGCGATTTTATCGAAAAGTTCGTTTTCCAATCGTTGTGACTACATTTCGATTTGCTTAGCTTAAACGGGCCGTGCTAGTTCGCAAGATGATCGAATGAGATGTGAATGACTGCGAGATACTATTAGGCAAAAACTCGAAATCGGTGATAGCATTCAAAACTCAAAAGATAAGACCGAGCGAAATTCTCACAATATTTCATGTGAGAGCTGCGGAATATTTTTGTTTAGCGGTCGATGGTCCTCCTTTGTGGAAGACACGGCTCCGTTGAAATGTTGAGGAAAATCAGCTGAGTTTTGGCTATTTTTATCACTTGCGGCAGAGAGAGTTAATGATTTAAGGTTTTTTACTTAATACATATTTTTAGGCCTATGATGTCGGATGCAGGCGATATTTTTACCTCGATATGCAGTCACACTTATGTTTGCCCCGCCGCCGCCGCCAGTAAAAAACTTTAGAATATAAATTACCCACAAAACTTTCGTTTTCTGCCTTATCTGTCATTCTGCCCTCGTATCGATTGCTCAGTAGCTCGAATTTGATTGACACCCACAAAAATAGAAACCAAGTGAATTCCAGTGCATTAGGAACCAGACAATTTATGCCACGAAAATAATTTTGAAGGTTCTCTGTACGAACAGGAGCAATTGCGGAACACTTCCTAACATGCAATAATAGACATAAATTGCTCCAGAAATATTCATGTACAATACAGATAGGGCTGGTGTATTCTTCATAAAAATGTTTTCTAGATTTACATAATATTTATAAATAATAACACATCCGAAGTGTTCCAGCCTGTAGAAGATGGAGTTTAATTTTCATCTCCGAAGAGGCTACTATGACCGTAAGCAGTTTTGTGAAACCCACGACGTGTGATACAAAAATACATCGAAAAGATTCAAATGAATACCCCTTCTGATGAAACTACATACCACTTTGTACAAGGCAATGGTACAAGTATCTATCTTCTTTTATTTTTTAAGAGTTTGTCTGAGCCCAGGGGACAACCCTATGATGCACACAAACTGTGTGTGGAAGGTCAACGAAAATTTTTAGGGAAAAGAAAAATGGGAAATTTTAACCTGACAAATGTTGCAACTAAGCCACAATTTTTTATATGAATTCTTTGCTATATAGCATCCCAATGGCTTCGCAAATACAATTCTTAGTAGAATTGCCTCAACCACTGGTATCTAGATAAATCGCAGGGATCCAACGCATATCTACTGAGGAAGAATCTCCCAATTTTAGCCTTAAGCTATAGAGACTTGAAATTTGGACCAAAAGATACTTTATTAAAAACGACAGATCAAGTTCGTAAATGGGCCAATTTCGACAACTCCTTCATAGGGTTGCCATATGTAATCTTCAGCTATGTCAAATAAAAAGTCGATATTTTCCTTCTAAAATGAGAACGCTTTGAAGTAAAAAATTCGGCACACAAGGACTTCAGTGAAACCTAAATATCCGCAGAAAATGAACCAAATCGGCAAACTGTTCAGAGGGAAATGAAAATTATTTTCAGAAGTATAACAGAGGTCCCAGCCAAACCCCTCGGGATTATAAAACACAAGCCATGAAGTAGAATTTGCACACATGTGGTGTAATTTTTTATGAACGCTTTTAAGATAGGAATAAAAAGTAAAGTAGTCCGAACATGAGTCATTGGTCTACTTCCTCTGTATTAAAACCTTGTAACGAAGTGAAATTCCCGGCTGGGAAATAAGCATGCTTTAGGCGCATTTTTGGAACTCCCTCCGCCACAATTGTGAAATTCCTTAATAAGAAGGAATAATATTGAAGGGGCAATGGAAAAAGTATGGTGCGACCCAGGATTTGAACTCGATTTCCCTGGTGAAGAAACCTCCGGCAATGAGTAAAATTTTCCTTCCGATATAATTCGCACGAAAATTTAGAAACGAAAACATATAAG
>QYTT01095078.1:52225-70721 GCA_006980735.1 Dasypogon diadema
AAACGTATAACTTGGAAGGGAATTTATCTAAAGCTTGTGCAGAAATTTTCCTAAACACTTGGGAAAATTATCAAAATTATTTTAGGTCCTTTATCAAAGTTTAGGTAGCCTTAATCTGGTAAAAAACAACAAAGTACTTGTGTAAATTTTGCCTAAATTTAAATTTCCATACAAAAATTTTTACCCAAGCGTGTTTAGATGATTTTACTATAGTTTTTTCTCTGGGTGTAGATTTACATAATATTTATAAATAATAACACATCCGAAATGTTCCAGCCTGTAGAAGATGGAGTTTAATTTTCATCTCCGAAGAGGCTACTATGACCGAAGGCAGTTTTGTGAAACCCACGACGTGTGATACAAAAATACATCGAAAAGATTCAAATGAATACCCCTTCTGATGAAACTACATACCACTTTGTACAAGTACCAGGCAATGGTACAAGTATCCATCTTTTTTTGTTTTTTAACAGTTTGTCTGAGCCCAGGGGACAACTCTATGATGCACACAAACTGTGTGTGGAAGGTCAACGGAAATTTTTAGGGAAAAGAAAAATGGGAAATTTTAACCTGACAAATGTTGCAACTAAGCCACAATTTTTTATATGAATTCTTTGCTATATAGCATCCCAATGGCTTCGCAAATACAATTCTTGTGGGTAAAATTGACACAACCACTGGTATCTAGATAAATCACCATGGCGCCCTTTGTAGAAATCGAACTCGCGATCACAAAGGAGACGTGCGCCTCAGTCCGCTCACCACCGTCGTGGATATTTGACAAAAAGAGGAAGTGGAAGCAGCAATATGAAAATATATTTGCTCCCAAACTAAAGCAGTTCATCAGAGAAATACAGATCGACCTTTATGAGAAATAAGAAATCTTAAAGATGCACGCTGAAGTTTAGTGCTCAAAAGCCTTAGGTGTCTATGCAAGTTAGATCACATAAAATAGTATGCCACAGAATACATCAAACGTCGATACCCCCAAGACGATAAGAAAGTAACGTATTAAAATTTTTGTTGATAACTACGTCTTTTCGTATTATTTTGTGTGTGAGCACAATTAACATTTTAATAACACAAGATTTTTTTCAGATTTTGAGAACAAAAAACTTTAAATTCTTATACCTTAGTATACTGCGCTATAAATGGAATTGCATATGCACAGGAGAAAACGACAATTTCTTGCCTGTTATGGAAAACTTGTTTCAGGTAGAAAGATAACCTGGAAGGTATCTAAAGAGTCTTTTTTTGTTCTTTTTAAAGTATTACCTATGCACACAGCGCAGCTTAAGCGGAAGGAAATTAGGGAAGGGCAGATTGGAAAATTTTAACCTGATAAATGTTGGAAGTGAGCCACAATTTTTTGCATGGAATTACTGTGCAACATCCCAGTGGCTTCACAAGTGCAATTCCCGTCAGTACAATTGCCTCAACCACTGGTACGCAGATATATCACTGTGCATAATTAAACCCCAAAACAACAGAGGGGAAAATCTGCAGAAGTCCACATTAGCCGGTCCGGCCACCGCCGTGGGCCTTCATTTTTGAATCACTCTGCACCTCGAAAGCTGTTAAAATTAGTCCGCCACCCCTTCTTTCATGCAATTATTTGTTCCGAACAATTCGTTGTCTTGACCAGAAATTCGAAAAAAATGGCATAAGAAATTAATATGCTAGTCCTTGCGAAATATCCTAGTCCTTGCGAAAATGCCTACAATACCTACAACCAATTGTCCATTTATGAATATTAGCACACCGAAAATCACGTGGGCCGAGAAGGTACCCTCAATCAAATATGGATCCAGTGATGACCTTATAAAGCCAAGAGATTATTTTTTACTTTTTTTATATACTTATATATATGTAAGGTGTTTCATTAATGGAAGTACAAACTTTGCTGGATAATAGGGAACTTGAGTCGTAAATGGGGCAGGTAAGTATAAAAGGGTCACTTGATTTATAATTTAGTTAGATCAGTTTTACAATTTGTAAAGACTATAGGAAACAATTTTCGAAAAAAATAAAAAAAAAAATATAGTAAAGTAGCACAACTTCCCAATAAAAATTGAAAATGTTAGGCACATTTGATTTATCACTTTGATTACGTATATTGCAATGGTAATGCATGTGAAGCTTGCCGGAAATTTTGCCATCGATATCCTCATAAACTGGGTTCGAATCAGCTAATGTTTGCGAACATTCATCGACGCTTTGTGAAAGTGGAAACCTACTCTCTACCAGAGAGGGTAGATACTGATTCTTAAATTGTCTGCAATTGTACCTTTTACTTTTTAGCAATTATTTTTAACTTTTATTGAAAAAGCTTATAATTTTATAAAAACAGAATTTTTAAATTTATCTTTTATTTTTATTTCTTTTTAGGATATTCAATTGGAAAAACGTGTGCCACGAATGATTACCTATACATAATATCCGACTTCCAGCACCATACGTATTGGATTGATGCTAATTATTTCCCATATCAGAATGTGGAAAATTTTAAACAATGTTCCCTACACAGCATCCCTACCATACTATGGACGGATAAGGCTCAATTTACTAAGGATGACCAAAATAACTTGAATGGTGATGACTAAAACACTTCTAAATAGAAAACAACGTAGAATCGAACCCATGTTGTAATTGAGGTTTTTAGAAAAAGAGGTTTTTTGTTTATCTTGAGATCTTCTATCATCCAGCAGAATTTGCCCTTCCATTAGTGAAAGACTCTCTAATCTAAAAGGACAAACTCTGCTAGATGATAAGGGACCTCAAGATAAACAAAAAACACTCATTTCATTACGGAATAGTAATTCATAATAGGTTTTTGAATAAGACCTCTGCTACCACAATGAAGTATCTTTTCTACCGAATTTCTAAAAATGAATTCGAAAGTTACCTCTAGCCACTTCTTATAATATATCAGGTCAAATAGTGTCTTTTAGATAAAGACAAGTGTTTAACATAGGACGGTTTCGGTAGATTTTAAATCCAGTATCATATACAGCTTAATCGTCGTATCCGTTCAGAATGGAAAAAGTTCCGATACCCTTATATTTGTTGTTGTGAAGCAACAAGGAATTCGAAACTTTCTCCGTTCAGGACGGATACGACAACAAGGCTGATAAATTGATTCTTCGAAAAAGTCTAAAGGGTCATATAAGAGGTCAGTTCAGTTAGGTCCTTTTCTTCATATTTCTAGATGTCTTTCAACCCTTATATACTGTACAGAGGACTCTGCCAAAACTTTTATGTCTATTAGTGTGCGCCGAAATAACATATTGAAAATATTTGGCAGCAAACATAAAAAATACACTAAAACTGAGAATAACAAAGTTTCCATGAACTCTATAATTTTTTATGTGTAACCATCAGAAAAGAAATCACAGTGCTTGTGAATAACATGAACTCATTGGTGAATGATGCTACGTTCAAAAATAATTTATTTTTATAGACCTAGCAGTTGCGTGTGTAAATTTTACGTAAAAATACTCTCCAGTCCGACATATGCGATGTATACATTCATATATACTAAATTTATCCGATGAGCAAATTTTTTTCTTATATCTAAATACAATTCACGTTAGTAAACGAGGAGTTTATTAAACTTACCATTTGTGTACACATAATGTCCCCAGGAACTGCTCCTTTTATCTTTTTTCTTGGTCCGCTCCAAAGTTCTTTCAAAGTCACTGACCACCTCATCTAGAGCATCTCGTAAAAATGCTGAAGTCTCAGGTGAACTGTTTGTTGTGGTTGGTGACTCATCGTACGAGATGAAGGAATAATCTTGAATGTTATTTACCACCCTCGGAGATTCTGGCTCGATTTCAATTTGAGCCTGAGGAATAAAGTCACGCATCAGAAAGAGTTGAAACAAAACGACAGAAATCCCAGTGACGAAAATAAACCGTCAATTTCAAAGTAATGACTTAAAATGCATGGAATAAATCTGTTCCTCTCTATTTTTGACGTCAGTTAATCAACTGCACTTGTCGCGGTGCAATTAATTCGCCGGATTTTGAATTAGCTTTTAAGGGAAGCGTGATGCATACAGAAATTGGCACAATAATAGATTACCTCTTGTACAGGCTGCACTTTATTGTACTCCCATTGATAGATGTTTTCCAGCCCCAACATGACTTCCATAGACTTTCGAGAAAGCCTTTTATCCCTCCGTAGTAGTTCGCCATCAGATGGTTTGGCGTTGACCAGCGATTCACAGTAACGAACAAAGTCCAAATCAATGTGATATCCGTAGGGACAGCAGTTGCACATTTGGAGATTTTGGTAGAGGGATCCTGTGAAAATAAAAAAATATGTAGATTAGTAACTAAGGAATGTTAAAATATTTTCTTAAAGTAGCTTTGAAGAAATTATTTATCTTTTTTGAACAGAATTATTAAACTAATAATTTCTTTAAATCATTAAATTATTATTTTTAAATTTATTTAAAAGATTTAACATAGTGTAGTACTGAGTTAGAAAACTTAGTTAATTAGTTATTTTATTAAAAAGCATTAGGTATACACTGAGTATTGTCAAACTTTCTGTCTGTATATTACTGTATTGTATATTTTTATTAAAGTCCAAAATCATTATTTTTTAGCGATGTAATCAAGGCAAAGCACTAGCTTGACGGAATAAGAAAAAAATAAAAGAAACGATGAAATCTAGAAGTTTAGTAAAGAAAATGTCGAGTGGAAAAGCAGGTGTTAGTTCACTCCAATCCACAGAGTTTCCTTAGAAAGTTGTCAAAAGTCACACAAAATAAAAGATACCATCGAATCCAACGAATATGAATCGATTTTTAAGAAAAAAACTAGGGAAAGTAACAGTTTTGTAATAAATATTTTTTCTGTGTAAAAATCGATTCTGCATTGTTTATAAAAATATTATTAATATAAATAACCAATAAAAAAAGGTTGGAAAATTTTATATAAAACTGAACAGGCCTTGTGTACTGAAACGGCCACACAGAAGGTAGTTATAATAATTTTAGAGCCGCTATGAAGATATTTCGAGACCAAATGCCTAAAGATTTCGTTAAAGCTATCATTTGCAAAAAACCTCCTCTCAATAAGAAGTTCATAAATCGACAAGGACTCGAGGAACCAGTCACTAGGAGTAAGGAGAACATCTTTTTAGCGCTATCAAAATTATCTACGCGAATTACTCATTTCACAAAATTTTATGACAGTCGTCCAGTCGGACCTTTTCTTTTCATAGTTGATGCGGTATACTGTCTGGTATAAAGGGGTCCTAAATTAAGGAAAATAAGACAAAATTGCACCATAAAAAATGCCCATCTGCTAATGTTTTGTAAGAAATTTTTTTCTTTTTACAAAAGCTTGTGGTAAATGAGTTGGTTTGGTAAGACTGGTATTAGAAGCATTACTAAAAGTGATTGAAACCTTGAAATACAAATAAATAACCTTGCTTAGGACTGTGCTATATTAGCATTTTCGATCACTCGAACAAGGTACTTAGATCATAGGCTCTGCTATAAACCATGTAATACAAGCTAATCTCGAACTATCTCGAAACAATTAAAATTAAAAAAAAAATCTAGTTGCAATCATAAAATGGTGGTTAACGAATATTTACTTCAAAGAAAAGCAATCAATATCCTTACAGAGAATATTGTATGCAAAGTGGATTAAGGAAAGTGAAACAAATTTAGAAATTTATCTCTGGACGTGTATACAATACCCAGTTAGCCCTTTAAGCTAAGGTGGCAGGTGGGTAATTTTAGTCAAAATTAAATTCTTTCTTGATATTAAATTAGTCACAGTTTAAATGGAAAATCCTCCGTATTGTACCCAATTTTTAAGCAAATTATCGTATATTACAATTTTCGTAAAATATAAATATAATAGTACTCTTTAAAACGTATTGACGGTTTTTCCAATTTTTTTATAGTTTTCAGGCAATTTTATGTTATGAATTATATGATGCAGATTAACTACAAAGCAGAAATCTGAAGTCTACAAAAGAAAAAAAACTCGCATTTAAACATTGATAATGATCTTTATTTTGATTTCAGTGAATAGGTGAAAACAAATGATTAGTAAATAGAGTAATAATAATATGAGAATAAAATACACCTCATATCAAAACCGCTTCACAAATAAAAATTCCATTCAGAAATGGCACAATGTATACCGACTACAAAAATGTTTAAAAAACGAGTTATGAGGGAAATTTTGAAATTTTAAGGTTATTACTTACAAGCAGTGACTTCAAGGAAACAACAAGCTGATTTAGAATGGATTTGCAGGAAAAATCCCAGGTGTTTTAGTCTTGCAATCACTTCAAAGTAAACACAAGCCGTAGGTATATAGGTGATAGTATATGAAGGTGAATTATATAGGTGCGACTCTAAGAACTTCCCAGAATAATTATTACAAACAATACAACAAATACCTAAAAAACAATTGGTATTTTCTTATTTTAATGTATTTCTTATTTTTAACTTCCCATTTGGAAGTTATTGTAATGGGTTCGATTTTTCAAATTGAAAATTTCGACATTTCTCCACATTTCGAGGTCCCTATAGTCCGAATCGATCGTTGTATGCGGGTGTGTACGTACATTCGTACGTCCGTGAACTTTTTTTGCCTGGAATATCTCGAGAACAAAAAAGGATATCAACTCCGGACCAATTTCATTCGACGCACAATTGCATAATTAACACCTGATAAAGTTAGTAAAAAATTTGAATTGGCGTTTTGCTTTTAATTTTACAATTAAACTTTCAAAAGCAAGACAAAATGGCCAAATGGGAAGTTGGCAGTGTGGATAGACCACTCGCAACCAGTTTATTTTTTTCAAATAAATCATTTGATTTATAAATTTTCGGTTCCTGCGCCCACGCCCTCCACCTCCTCTTCCATTATCAAAATGCATCAGCTGGTGCCGGAACGGATTCGACAGTACTAGCAATTTCCTATAAATTTTAAAATTAGTTTTTTGGGCATTTCTTTTTTTGACTTTTGAAAAAATTTCTGTATCAAGTTTTATGGCGATTCAATCTGTAATAACTAATATGATAGCGCATTAACTGTCACCAGAAAATAGTCAATAGCGTTAAGAGTTTTCGATAAATCAATTAAAAATTATTGTAAATTTTTTTTGAAATAAACTAAAAAACTACTAAGCTAAATGCCACGAAAATTGTATGCAGGACAGCATGTATGGATTAATGCTAAAATAAGTTTGATGGTACATATTAATATTTTTCATAAAATCATTAAATTTATTTTCCTAAAGCTATTTTCCTAAGGTTTTTTTAATAAACTATAGCTGGACCGATTTCGATAAATATTGGGACACATATACTGTGTCCGGTAATTAATCGATATGCGGTATACTATCGATTCCTTAAGTGTCCTGATCAACGTTTGTTCGAAGATCCCTCCCCATAAAATCACCCCTCTCCCTCAAAACAACGTCCAAAGATTTTATGTCTTTTGACACTGTAATATCCTCATAACTCACAAGAATACCACAGGATAACGACCAAGGATTCATTTGAAAGAGGACAGATGAACCTTCCAACAGTGGCTTACTTGTCCTGATTAGTTGTGTCCTTGAAAAATTATTCAATATAAAGCAACATCAGCGCGGAGGAGTGTGTGTAGAGATCGCGAATCTGGTTTTTTGCCGGCTACCAATACTGCTACTCCTCGAGTTGGTCAGTGAGAGAGAGACAGATTTTAAAAAATCAAAAGTCAAATTGTGGTAAAAATAAAAGGCCAGGTGACTAGATGAATTTCGGCTTTGAAATTGATACTCGGTCATTGAAATAATTTGAATTTGTAATTTGTGTTTTATGTATGAGTATTCACATTTTTCAATTCAAATCTGCCTTTGAATAACTTTTCAAAGACACAACTGATCTGGACAAATAAGATACCGTTCGAACCGTCGATATTCTGTAATGTCCTGATGAGGAGTTATAAGAATTTTACAGGGTCAAGGGACATAGAATCTTTGGACGCCATTTTGAGGAGGAGAGAGTGATTTTAGCGGGGAGGGATCTTCAAACAAACGTTGACCAGGACACATTAAGGAATCGATTGATATACCGCATGTCGATTAATTACGGGGCACACTGTATAGTCGACATCAAAATGCATCGATTGATGACAGAATGAAGTTGATAGCACAATTAGTTTTCGAAATATCATAAAATTGACTTCTTCAGTTTTTTTAATAAACCTAAAGAAGATCGAACCCTCTCACTTGTTTTGGATTACTACCTATGTTCTCTATGGGAATAAGAACAACCCCTACTTATACACTGAGCTTCGTCGATCCGCAGAATCCTGTTGAAAAAAAAAACATTGTTACTTGCAGATTGCTTTCGTATTATCCAATTGCAGTCCGCTGCTGTTCTCTACTCCGAATCTCCGGAAGTAGTTGTAAAAAATAATGATGAACCAGAAACCTTTTGCTTCTTGCTGGATTCTGCCGTACATTACCTGCATTTTTTTCATCGAGTTTATAGTCAAGATCACTATCATATGGAAAATCGCTTTGGTATAAAAGTTTGGATTGCCTTGTCAGTATAAAAGTATTTAGAATCAGTTCTAAATTATGTTTGCCATACACTTTAAATTCCCGAGAAATAGGGGATAATAGCCAACGTTTAGAAAGAAAAATCATCTCATAGCTCCTCTACTATAAAATTTTAGAACTGCATATTGAGATCCATGATCTTGAATTGGATAAACATGTGGGCTCACTTATTGTTATTGTAAATCCATGTTAAGTGGCGAATCTTGCTCATGAACTCGATCAAAAAACGCAACTATTATTGAGAACTTGATCCTGCACGTTAGCTTTTGAGGTAATCTGTTAAAGATCGAAAGAATAAATAATAATGATACTGATAATGTTCTCGGATTGAAAAAACGCTCATAATAAAACCTTCGTACAGCTGCTCCGTTGCAACAACACTCTGCCTAAATCAAAATAAATTTTATCCGTCAGTTAAGCGTTAATATAATTCTGCATTTTTCTTTTCCGATTATTCACTTGCTTCCTGTCTACATGGAATACTAACTTAAAATGATTCAATATGGACCTAAGCTCCTATTTTTAGCTGTTTTATCTCGACATAACTTTTCCTCCAGGCTCATAACCACAAGGTACATTACATCTGAGGAAAAGTGGAATGTTTAAAGAATTTAAAAAATAACTTTTCACTTGTTTTTGAGAGTTCCACAGGAAGCATGAATGTTTCCGCAATTAAGTGTTAAGCTTACTATCATATTTTATTGCCCTATTCCAAAAGTAACAACTAGAAATGCTGGTTTTATGACTTCAAAATATGTACAATAACGTGTGTATTATAACACCATTTTATCCATAATTGTTATTATTATTAATTATTTTATTTTGTAAAATTAAAGGTAATTAGAAGACCTTTCAAAATAACTCAATAATTATTAAATATTAACAAGTGCAGATTTTTAACGAGAATAGTCGAAACTTTTATTTTGAGTGTAAATATTTCAACAAAGAGGACGACGATTTTTACAAATTTTTTCATTTTTTGAAAAGAGCACTTAGTTGCCCTTCGAATGACATGCCTAAAAGCTTTTGATAATTTCTGGTTTGGCTAGACATCTCCTATATATGGTTTCAGTCCATTAATATTTAACCCAGTATGACGACTATTTTTATAGTAAGCATTTTGCACTGTATAGAAACAGATATCATTCTGCAAAACAATCTCAGAACCATTGTATTTACGATTCTCTTAAGTAAAATCAGCATTACTGGATAAGGAGACCCTCATTGGGTTTTAGACGTCTCTGCAACTGTGTTATTCTTTCTTATCACATCGTCAAATTACCATAAGTATGGCTATCTTATGGTTGCTCATCCTAAATTTCCATGAAATTAACTATGCTAGGAATCTCAAATAGTTCATGTAATGTAATGTAACTCATTATTCATCTTATATGCACCATGTGCCCGAAACCCCATCATAAATTAAGTAGAACTTCTCGTTTTCATTCTACTTCATTGCTTTATTAGAACTCATGCTTTCGACCGATACATTACAACTTATTGCAACTCGGTACATGCACAAGCAAGGACTTCGAAGTTTTCCTTACTATTTCGGCAGTCAAAATTTCATGTAATTGGAGTTATTACAAATAACTACATTATTTTTGCAATGTACGATAATAAGATACTTGAACAGTCTTGATGTGATTTTGAATAAAACCACATAAATATTGACTTGATGGTACCAAAGATGTCTGGTATCTTACGCCAACTAGGTGTGTTCTAATTCTTTACATAAAATCATTACTGGTACCTACTTTTACCAAATAGAATTTATGCATTCAGCCAGAATCCTTGTACTATTATTGCCAATATTTAGTTATGAGCTAGTGACTATTAATTTACTATTCAGGCTCCTAAAAAGTGTAAAAGTCTTCCTCAACATCAACATCAGCAGTAGCAGGAAATATTTCTGAAGCAATTAGTTAAGTTAAAGTGAATTATTTTTTATATTGAGTTTTTCTCTTACTTTAACATAAACATATTCCCGTATTTTCCTGAAAACAAGTTAAGGCAACTTATTGACTTCTTGGGACAACTATAGCTCAGCATTTTCAACTGAAGACATGTGCATATGGTAGCCCAATAATATTCTCTTTATTTGCAAAGATACCAATAATATCTGCAACTGTCACCTTGTATAATTTATGATCCCTGCCCTGCTCCCCTTTCTCAAAAGAAAACAACAAAAATCATGTAATTCTCTAAGGTTTATAAATAAAGCTATCTGTAAGCATACCTTTGATAATAAATTTTCAAAATAATACCAAGATACAACTCAGCATTACTGGCTCAATTCAACCCTCGAAGGATTTTAACCATCCGTTTACCAGTAAACGCCTCCAGAAGTTGCCGTCTCGGATCCTTGCAGCACCCTAAGGTCATTTTCCATGACATCAAATTCTCGTAATCGAGGCCTTTATTGCTTCCTGAAACCTTCAGAGTTCCTCGAAAAGGCTGTTTTAATGCCCTAATGGTATTCATTGGGAAACATATTCAAGGGTCTCTACCTTCCAGGTTTAATAAGTCTTGTAATATGGCGTCTCCAAAACTTTCATATAGTTAAAGAAATAAAATTACTCAGTTCTGGGTAATGGAAAATAGAGGCAATTAACTACCGCCTATGACATCTCCATGTAAAAGTAATGCATTCTTTACACAGGTGGTAATCTAAGTCGTTCTGCTTACTAAGAATTACTTGCGGAATCAGTTGGGTAATGACTTCCCTTCGCTACTGGGGATTATCATGCACAGATACTGACTTATGTCCGGATTCACTCCATCTAACCGAAACTACGCCATTCTAATGCAAAGGATTTAAAACAACATTTTCTGAGGTTTTAATTCTGATGTTGCTTTAGAGCTGGATTAATACGAGTATACTCTGCAATAATTGTATTTTAAAATTTTATACATCGTAAATTAACGTGCATTGATTTCGTTTTGGTTGACAAAAAACTGTTGCCACATAGGATCATTTATTAATTATTCGTCGATTATTTCCACAATAATCAACACAAATCCGACGCTTTTTATTATTAATTCATTTGTTACCCAAGTCATCCGACGTACACATGATAAATGGATGTACTCATAACACCAAATAATCCGCCTCGGGACCGTAAATTATTCAACCAACTAATGTCAAAAATTTTGGCGCTACAAGCTAGCAAAATAACTCCATATTAGTCACGAAAATGTATATCGACTGGCAATAAAATCCTCTTGGGTGAGAAGCTATCTATCCAATCCAAATCGATGAGTGACAGCAGACGTGGAGAACACAAGAGACCAAAATAAATACAAGTAAGTCCCACGCATTTTATAAAAGTTAAGTCGGCCGTTAAGAAAATCGTTATGCAATAGCATAATATTCACATGTGAACACTTCTGCATCCACCGAATATAAATCGAGATAGATCACAGCGGCAGTTGCAGGCCGCGAATAGTATGAAATATCCAATGGTGTCAACGCCCAAGGCGGAACATGTGATAAAAACGAAATCCCACGTCTAAGCTATGGCGGACTGATTCCATTAAAATTGAAAATTGATTGCAGCAAATGCACTGCATTCATTAATTAGATGCGTGTGGACTTTTCATAGATATGAAAAAATTATTTTAATTACTTAATAAGATCAATCAAGAGAAAAACTCACCGCTATCTTCATTATATGGCAGTGGGCTGTGCATAATCAGGGACCTGAAAAGAAATTCTTCGTTAATTAAGGCGTTTTGGGCGGGACCCACTCAGTGACACAAAATTAGTAACGTAATAGTATTTAAATATATTGTGATAAAACACTTTTGAATATATGTAAAACAATCTTAATAACGGTCTAGTTTGTGAGCTTTTAGTAAAAAACTAGAAGTACCACATGAAAGTAGAAAAAGATAATAATTAAAATGATAATAAACAAAAAAAAATAATATATAATAAAAAAAGAAGTTTATGTGGGAACTGCTTAACTTTAAATCTAACCACGTTGCTTCCGAGGTTTAATTACTGAAGTACTAGAAATAAGGACAGATGAAAAAGGAATAAATTAGGAAAATTTAAAAGGAGCAAGCATGGGAATAAAGCAGTGCATATATTCCAAGTAGAACAATAAACCAGTATCGATGATATATGTGGAGATAGCAATCAAAAACTGATTCAGTATGAAGTGATATGTGATAATACTAAGAAGAAAGATAGATGTACCAGATAATAAAATTGAAAGCAACAGAAAGCTTCCAGTTCACTTCCATATGTGGGTAAGAGAAGGGTTTAAACAAAGTTCAGCCGAGTAGCCATATACCATATGTCAAGTGGTTAGAAACCCATAAAGCCCAAAGTCAAGAGTAAGTACGAAATACTACATATTTAATTAACATGGTCACTCCATCCCAATATATTATAAGATATCATACCAAGACAGTAAGCAGATTCAACGAAAAGTATTTATACTCCATTAATCTACAATTGTTGGGGTAAGTTGATATTCAATCATAAACTACATTCGTAGCCTTCTCTGAGCAAAGCAACCCCGTTGTCAAAAATCTGCATAGCAATGAAATTGGAAGATCATTAATAAATATTAAAAATAATATAGGATCGAGAATAGAACCTTGCAGAATACCAACGGAATCCCAGATATAGTGAGGCCCTACCTTCACTGGGCCTATAAACATTAGACTAGTTGAGTCAGGATCAAAACAGTTTTTAAGATTTTACTGGGAAACAGACTATACATGTAGAAGACGCAATATTAATAAAAAGGACTTATTCATGATCTAAGATTGGGAAAATGTATAAATTAAATGGAAGCATTGTCTTTATAATGCTTTTGGAAGCCATCGAATTTAAAGGATTAAATCAATTGTGCCGATTTAGGACTAAACAACTCGATCTTTTAGGGCTGTCTAGAAAATGTATACTGGAAAAGCATACAGGGAGCTGTTTAAGATTGTTTCAAAAAGGGAAGTATAAGAAGATAAGGCTATTAATATAACGGTTGGATAACACAGTGCTGAGATATGGGGGAACCAGATGAAGCTGGAAATGCAAAAGAAGCATTTAACCTTCGTGCAAAAATGATTTGCTCTCAGGGTAGCCTGTGCATACGCAACCTGCGCAACCGGCAGTGCTCGTTATTGCGGGGCTGATTCCAATTTGATTCCTTGCAGAGGAGGCAACGATAGACGGTGGGCAGACGGAAAGGTAGTTTCGTTAGTCGGAGCTGGGCCGATTAACATTATAAATCGTCAAGCTTATGTTGGCGAGCGAGAGCAACTGGGAGCTGGTGGCAAGGTTCGTAGAGGATACCCTCCACACAAAGAACCGAGAGACCGTGGAGGGGTTTTAATCGGTAGTCCATTCAGGCTTGGCTGGGAGTCCCACACAATTCGAGGTTGGAAGTTCCTAAATCGAGTTCTACTCCCTCCTTAAAAACAAAAATGGGTGAAAAATCAATTTGAAACTTTTAAATGTTACTATTTTTTTTTATTTTCAACTTTTTTCTCTTTTATTGGTTCACCCACTAGGGTACTTTAAGAATCTAATTTGCTTTTTTATTTCAGATCCACCAATCATGGCCCGCCGATAGGCCGTGAATACAACGCTGCGAGATGTTTGTAGGCGAAAATAATAATAAAAAACTAGTATGTAATTTTTTACCTACAATTATAATAAATTGATTGAAAAAATAGCATTTCGATATCTTGTTTCATTTCCAAGGAAAAAAATAAAAATCACGAAAATGTAACAATTTTCAGCGTTCTAGACCAGAAACTTCACTTAAATTGATTTTCATTGAAATATGTAAAATTATCACGGCTTCATGCTCTATTATATATGTATAGCATGTAATAAAAAAGCATTTATCTGAATGTAGATCTTTTTCATCAAAAGATCATTTCTCATTTCTGAATTTATCAACTTTGTTAACTTAATTACAAAACTAGATAAATAATTATTTACACGGATAAAAATTGGAGCACTATGATTATCACGTCATTGTTGTAATCTCAAGTTTCATCATCAAAACAAGATAAAACAATCACGTGGATTGTTTAAAGCAGAGCTTTAAATTTATTCTTCATATCTATCTCAGATCTAAAACATTGGCAGACTACCTCAATCAAGCATCCAGTTAGAGTCGATAAAAGGAAGATGTATCAATTGGCCCAATTGACATTGCCATTACCTAACTTTGCAATTGTTATGGTTATGTTAAGGGTAAACTGGCTATTGGCAATATATCACTTGAGATATTTAGACAATACTGGACAAGATATCATTAATGGTCAATCACACTGCTCACTTATTTTTTATGTTCGCCGCTAATGCAACTATTCAATATCACTTAATATCGATTTGTATGGTGAAAAGCAAAGCGCAAATATTTTAATTAAATGTAAATTAATTTATTGATCTTTTTGTAACTTTCATTGTTGATGACGAATGGTCATGACTTTTCTGCTGATGGCAGAATAAACACTAATTCGGAATCAGCAAGCCCAGATGGCAATCTGGCCTATCAATAATGACACGATATTAATTTAACCGATATTATTTATCGAAACCAATGTCCTTCATCCAAAGTCAGTCAATATTATAACCAAATACTAAATGATATCCTCTAATAAGGGATTATAGGTAAGAATCCATATTTACCAAGAGTAACTCTCGATGATAGCTGGACTTGATTAGCAACAGAAATTAACGAGTTTAAAAGAAGATTTTAATAAAATTCTGACCACAGATAAACACTCAGCCGTGTAGACATAATTCATTATCTGAAACCATTGGCTAGCAGAAAAGAAACAGACGATTCATCAAAAAAGTGCCCAGCTACTAGTTAGCATAGCCAGGCCTAATGTTTGACTGCACAGTTCACAGGAAATCAATCGAAGAATCATAATAAATCGTATGATTTTTCCAATAGCCTCCTGTTCCACACAATCCCCTAGGTTTGGATATCTGAATATTTTTGTTTTTTTTTTTCCAAACACTCGCCTATTTTTTTTATATTAAAAAGAAAAGACGACATTCCTTGTTTAAATCCCAATAATTGTGAAGCACCATGCTGATCACATTTCACTCCTTTAATTTTTAGGGAGAGAAGCGGACGACATGCATAAATAATCCAGCTAATACCTACATTAAATGTAATCATCATCCACGCATTTTATTTTTATCACTTTTGATAACACTTATAATTTCACTTTCTACTCAAGTGGGCGTTTATTTGATTACTAGGAACGCAGATAAACTATTAGGAGTGTAGGTGTGGCGCGGTAGCATAAAATTGATATGTGATACTTTTCATAAATATACCTAACTGAAGTTACTAAAACACCTTCGAGAGACGGTATTTTCAAAAGCACGCATTAACATTCTTATCACAGTAAATAAAACCAATCAAAAACGCAATAATACCTTCAGCTATGCAAATAAAATTTGAATAATTCACAGATTCACTCGTATCACGCCCGAAGTTTCTCTCACATAAGGAGATTTGTCACGGCGTCCCATTATTCAAGTATTTTTTTCAAAACGACGAGTACACAATCTTAGCAATATTTCCACATTTAGTTAATTATTCATCTCCGCAATTTACTTATTTATCATACATAGCAACAATTGGCACAAGAACGCGATAACATCCGAATTAAATCTATTGCGAATAAATCTGCTCGAGATTTTCTAATTAACAAAATTATCAGTTTGTTTATAATTTTACGAGCATCGTTTGAGATAACGAAAATCCTAACTCAAAAGCAAACCGGTTTTAAACAAAATTTACACCTGAACTACATCAGTACTCTCCAACTCCCCCATTAAACTGAACGCTGCTTTTATCCGTACTCTACAAGATCCGCAAATTGTGTACATTAATGGGGTAAATTCATTACACAAGGATACGCAATTAGCTTGATAAGATATCGTTCTGAAGCGGCTTTAGTTAATTATAAAAAACGTTTCTGGTGCCCCACAGGTGAAGCTACAGTCGCTCTGCCTATACAATTATAATGGAGCTTTTAAATGGATCAACGCCCATAAAAGTTATAAACGGAAGTCACTATTATATGAGTTAAATTAATAAAGAAAAACTTACTGGAATAAAATAGTCCAGTGCAAAAAGAAAAACATATTTGTGTTAAAATAAAAAATTCGTAGTGATACTGGTTGTAATTTGTACTCCCATTTCATGAAAATTTATAGCCTCGCCTCCACTTCAAAATTACAAACTTGCCTACTACAATTTTCAACTAGTATTCAAATAACTAGTCATTCCTACGTAAAAAACCCCTAGAACAAGCTGAAACGGAAATAATTCTGAATTTAGTTATTAAAAAATTATAGCTAAGGTACTGTTTTTTTAAATAAAACCTAACTACTTCTAAGTTTCTTCCAATTAAATCTTTCAAACCACCGCATTGAAAAATGATCTTCTAAAACGTTTAGCCTGAAAATATTCCCCTTTAATTAGAAAAAAAAAGTTAACTATATCGTTATCAGTTAAAATCACGAAGATTTTTGCGTTTAAACCTTTTGTTTTGTAAGCAAAACATAAAAAGCAATTCCTAAAACCCTCAGCCCAAATACATTAAAAAGCGATTAGAGTTTAAAAACCTTTAAAAACCTAAAAATTCAGAAGTATCTCCACTTGAAGATAATTTCTTAGTAGAAATTGTGTTTTAACTTATAGAAAATGGAAAAAAATAATCAATCAAAATCTCACGAGAGCTAATCTGCCATCCTACGCCAAATGGGTGTAAGTCAGAAAATTTTCAAATTGCATTTTTTCGCACTGCATAGCTTTTGCCGTCTAAGAGATAGGATTTTGTGAGCAAAAAAGTTGTATTTTTATTAGAAATCCGTAAAAATACTATGAAATAGAAACGAAAGGCAAAAGGCCTATTTACAAAGATACAGAATAGAAATACATAAATTTACTCCTTTCTCCAAATCGTTCTAGATGCTGCAGACCCTTTTGGCTTAGCACGGCAATAATTCTTATTTGAGATGAAACTGATCTGATTAGGGTAAGTGGATGCCTGCCTAATCCCGTCAACATTAAGAATAATAACATCCCACGAGGTTCCCTTCTATCCACTTCTTTATCCACCGTCACTATCCATATCTCTAACTAATACCGATGGGCTCAACTCTTATCTATAAGTCGACACTGTCTTTTTACACTCGCACAGAACGAGACTTGCAAGTAATATTAAATTGAGCGGTCGTAGTATCATAACAATGGTACCTTAGGTTATCAACTCATGACCCGCACGCACTTGCATACTACTTAGTATGTTAGTAAATAACTTGCTTGTCTCTCAGCAAAAATTTACACTGGCAGAATTGACCTAACAGTCACAGCTAACATATAAAAATTTTAGGATTTCATACAGATCAGAAACTGAACATGAAAATTATTTTCAGAAGTATAACAGAGGTCCCAGCCAAACCCCTCGGGATTATAAAACACAAGCCATGAAGTAGAATTTGCACACATGTGGTGTAATTTTTTATGAACGCTTTTAAGATGGGAATAAAGAGGCACAATCCTCTACCATAGAAGCCATCAACTAGAGATCCATTACCATAGAAAAAAATAGTCATAAAGCTTTTTCTTTAGGTGCTCCTAATGTAATCCTAATACCTCGTGTTCAAAAATTTCAGCATTGATTCAGTAGTGTATCCTCCTTACCTCGACCTTTTGAGCTTTGAGAGTTCGCTGCAATGGATTCTTCTGAACTTCCACCTCTAGATGATGATTTCTCTATGCCTCTACTAAACTAGTTTGTCTTCATATGTATAATCGGACATCATTCGCATACATATGAACGCTGGAATTGCAAACAACACAGGCGAGTCGTTTATGAATGTGCTGAACAAAAGTGTACCTAATATAGA